>PQWD01006411.1:13687-37086 GCA_019425675.1 Leucinodes orbonalis | reverse complement strand
AAGATAAATAACCATCAGAGCTCATGGAAAAATTTAAAAACTTTGATACCAGGTTTACCCTTATTGATTTTTTTTCTGAGCATATCTACTCTATAACAAAAGATAATCAAAACCAAATTGACACATCCAGCATCTTTAATTCACATAAATAATGGATAATCTTGTATGTCCATCGAGTGTTGTAATTGGTGGATGTAGATCGATGTGTTAAAAGAACAATGCGGGTTCAGTACCCGAGCTGACGCGTGTAATGCCGAGGGAACGGTATTATAGATGAGCTGGTTTCGACTCAGAATCCGGGTTTGAATCACGGTCGGGTTATTTTGGTAACTGTCATTTCTCATTATGTCAGGTAGAATTAGATCGCGGCTTTTATCTCTTTGATTTTTTGCAGTTACCCGGCTTAGCTTGCTATCAACATTAACTTTATTCGGCCTATAACGTCTCTGCAGGACACAGGCCTTCTCGCACCACCCGTCAAATGGTAACACAGTTTTACTAAACCGTATTATCAGTTTCTGCCTTTAGTAAATCTGTGTTCTTTAACTTATATCGAGCTCGTACTATATCAGTCAGTCAGTGTTGCCACCTCAGTTTAAGGAATGGGGCTTTTAAAGAAATCAAAAAGGGCTAGATAGGGTAAGATGGGGCTTCAAAAGATTTTCTGTACTAAGAATGCTGCAATAATCATTTCATTTAGCCGTTTTTTAGAGCGTCTAATTTTTTTAGACTTCATGACCGATGAAATAGCAAGTTCGCTTACGTGGTGGGTTCTTGCCTAAAATCCCCATAACCATGCCGTGTGAAGTGAAGTGTGAAGGCCTATCCCAGTTGTGGGACGTCATAGGCCGATGATGTAACAGACAAGTCGGGAGAAGTAGGCAAAATCGAGGCATCCCACGCAGAGTAACACGGTCTGCGGTAACTCATAAAAACTTGTATAACATTGTATTTATAGAATACAAACATTGAGCGCGCGGTGTATGACATAAACTGCAAATTAATCAACAATAATTACGGAAAGTTTCAAACGGTTGCCAAAACTCGGCCAGTGACCGATGTTCAGAAAAAGCGCCCACTGATCATATTCCCATTAACATTTCGGCTTTAGGACGATTGTATGCGCAAGGAAACACAAAAGATAATAGTTTTCATGTTTTTTTTTTCATGCTGCAGGCAAACGAACAAACGGCTCATCTGATGGTAAATGATACCGCCGCCCATGTAATACCAGAGGACACTGAAATGCGTTGCCGGCCTTTCAACAGGGAATACGGTCATTTTTTTAAGGTCGCCAGGTCGTATCGCTCAGGAAATATCTCCGGCAGCAACTGATTCCACAATTTCGTCGTTCGTGGCAAGAAATTACGACAAAAACGCACTGTCGAGGACTTCCGTTTATCTAGGTGTGATGATGAAATTTTGAGTTTTGCCTCGAAGTGTTAATTTTTTTTTATATAAACAAACTTTATTTAAAAAAATAATTTATACCGTCCAAATCTAGCCGTTTCAGAGATTACCCGGAACAAACAGAAAGACAGACGGACAGACCGACAGAAAGACAGGTAAAAAAAAAATTGGTTTATGTACCGTGTATATACGCGTAGTATTAAAAGGTTATTTTAATATTACAAACAGACATTCCAATTTCATTTATATGTAATTGATTTTGATGGAAAATTAATAACAGAATTGAGTCATTATTTTCTGTCAAAACTGCCCTGCGCCCGCCCGAGACGGCAGATGTTAGGTCTCTTAAACCCGGAAAATTTACTATGCTTCTGTAGGCTATGCACAGAGATTGAACCCGTAACCGTTGGTCTAATAGCCAGCATCCCAACCATTACATTATGAGTCGTAAAAAAGGATTAAAATTAATTACGCTGGCACATTCGCGCATAGCTTAGCCTACAGCCTACGCGGACTAACCCAGTACAAATATACTTTTATGTCCCTAACACGTTCATCATCAGCTCATTAAATGTCCCCAACCGAGGGGCTCGAGCCTGCCCGTATAGGGTGTATAGGCCGTAGTCGTCCACGCGGGCCTAGTGAGGATTAGCTGACTTCACGCACTTTCCTCATGATGTTTTCCTTCACCGTAAGAGAGTCGGTTAATGTACATATAATTTCGAAAATTCGAAAACACATTAATACGTGGCGGGATTTGAACCTGCGCCCTCCCGATCGGAAGGCAACAGTCCACACCATTGAGCCACCGACGCTCAAACATCGTTCACTCTTCATAACCTATTTCTATCTGTTCACAAGTTCGATGCTCTGTTTACTGCCGATTATGATGGTCATTACGTTGTGGAGTAGCGCTATCGATAATCTCCCTAAGCTATGCTATGAAAGGCCTGTGCCCTGGAGTGGGCCGTTATAGGCTGATAATGGTGAGTACCGGTAGTGAAGACACGGGCACTACCTCCAAGTAAGAATAAAATTGTATCTACCCTTACTTTTCCAGCCGAGCTCTTCATTTAAATAAATAAATATCCACTGACATTGACACATCGCTATCTAGGCCCAAGTTAAGCGTGAAGCTTGTAGTACGGGTACTAAAACAACTGATAATCATACTTATTTACATTGTTTTTGTAAATAGGTACACAGAAACCAAACAGATATGTTCATGCACACAAAGCTTTATACTGCCCGGGAAGCGAACCCAGAACCCTTGTTGTAGTATCGGGTGTATAGGTCTTAGTCGTCCACGAGGGCCTAGTGTCAATTGGCCGACTTCACGTACAACCTTTGAATCTTTTCATAAACGTGCGCAGGTTTCCTCACAATGTTTTTCGTCACCGTGAGAGCGTCGGATAACGTACATATAATTTCGAAAATTCGAAAACATATCGGTACGTGGCGTGATTTGAACCTCTAACCTCCCGGCAGGAGGCCAACAGTCCACACCAATGAGCCACAGACGCCGCGAGTTAAAAAAATGTGTAAATCCTATGATATTGATGCATTGTCCGGTATTGCAGGTTGTGTTACTAGATCAGAGAGAGCGTCGCCTACAGAGCATTGTGGGCCCGGAATAAATCACGTCGCGTGCAGTGGGCGCGCTTTCATCTCTCGTGACGAAAGTCTCGCATATCTCGGTCCTTCTGATAGTTTCTTATATAATTGACGACACAAATAACATATATTTTGTGGTTTATTAGGTAAATTTGCAGTAGGTTTGGTTTACAATCTAAGTTATTTCTGAGCCTAGCCTAAATAAATAAATGATATAACAATTAATGCTTCCAATTCCCCCACAAATTAATAAACATCCGCTGATCTGGTCGATTTCTTTGTATAATATGTGTGTATTTCCAAAAAAATAGTATATAAGTATGTTTATCCGTTGTTTAGTACCACTATAACAGGCATCACGCTTAACTTGGGGCTGGATGGCGCTGTGTGAATGTCAGTATTTATTTATGTATTGTTTATTCCATCCGGACTGTAACATCCATCAGCTGCCGGCCACCTTAAGCAAGTCATATTATGTCCATCTGTAAGTCCAAAGCTCCTCGCTTCATCGTCCATAGCTTTTTCGCACTATGAATTCAACTAAAACAATCATCATCATCATGAGCTTAAACGTCCCTACCGGGTTACGAGCCTAGCCGTATAGGATTTATAGGCCTTAGTTGTCCACGCGTGACCAGTACGGATTAGACGACTTCACCCACAACCTTCGAATCTCTTCGCAGGCATGCGTAGGTTTCCTCACGATCTTTTCCTTCACCGAGTAAGTAAGAGAGTCGGATAACGTACATTTATTTTCGAAAACATATTGGTACATGATGGAATTTGAACCTGCGCAGTTCTGATCGACAACAGTTCAAACCACCGACGCTCTACAAACTAAAACAATTTTGTCAACACATTTAAAATTACTTAACTTACTAACTTTGTAAAGGTACGCGGAAACGAATAAGGATTGACAAATTGAAGATAAATTTGATTGATGACACAAATTATATCGCTTATTCGCTTTTCAGTTAAACCGATTCTAAAAGACGCCAGATACGTTAAACCTATGCATCGATAAGATACACGCGTATAATCGCAATTATCGTTTTTAGAATTCCCTAGCCAAAGGTTCGTCAAGTCTGTCTGTCTGTCTGTCCGTCCGTATGTCACATCCTTTTTTCCACGAAACTATAAGCACTACCGACATAGTCACTCGCATTACCAAGCTTAAGTGGCAATGGGCAGGGCACATAGTCCGAAGAACCGACGGCCGTTTGGGCCGGAAGGTTCTCGAATGGAGACTACGTGCCGGCAAGCGCAGCGTGGGACCGCCGCTCTCAAGATGGTCAGATGACCTGAGGAAGGTTGCGGGTACCCACTGGATGCAGATAGCTTGCGACAGGTCGGCGTAGAAGTTATTGGGGGAGGCCTATGTTCAGCAGTGGACATTATGTGGCTGAAATGATGATGATGATGATAAGCACTACAACCACAGACATCAGAATATACATTAGACTGGACAAGCCGCCAAGTTTATAGGCAGTCCCAGTGTCGCAATTTCTTTTCGGTTCTTACCTGTGAAAAGTTATTATATTTCTTGGTAAATTTACTGATTCATTACGGTGATGGCATGTTACAATTGCACAGGATGGCATTTCAGAATGTATTCTGTGAACCGTTATAATATTATGACAAGAAACTAAAAAAAATATTTTGGGGTTCTCCATACGTTGAACTGAAACTCAAAATATTTTTTCTTCATATTGCTAAAATTTTTAATCAAGCACAAACTTGTACGAAATTTATAGTCGAAATAGTTTCTGAATCGATATTAGATCACCAATAGTAGTGACAGCTAATACATTTCTTTGGGAGTGGTTAACCTTACAGGCTTTGACTACTCGGTTTTTGTAATCACATCAGCTACAAAGCAGATTAGATAAAAAAGGGGCTAACCGAGAAAAGCATGTTCTAGGTCCGAATCAAAAACGAGCTATGATAAAACAATCATAGTATAGTAATGTTATATAATAAAATTTGCATTTTAAGGAATTGAATTGAAATTGGCAGTCTACTGCTATCTGTGATCACGGCGACTCCAAAGTCAGCAAAACGTTCGGGGAAAAATGATTTGATTGTTTTGTTTTTCAAAATGGTGTGCGAATAGCAAATATTTTGGCAGTTACTAAGTATTGTGTACGAATGTAATTGTATAAGATGTTTGTTATTAAATTTTAATGTATCGTTTATGTAGTGGATATAAGGCTGCCTTATCTCTATACTTTATGGAATGATTAATGTAATACGTTGGTTAGACAACTATATATTTTTATTTTCTTTTTTTGAAAGAAAACGTACATGTTATAACTTTCCCCCGCTGTATTGACGTCATAGCTATCTATGTCTTAAATCTGTAAATTTGCGGGTTATCCGCCTTTAATCACATGCATACAGCAACAATGGCCAACGCTCTTACAGCCGCCTATTTAAATAATAGGCGATTCATCATTAGCAAGAAGTGTAACGCAAAAAAGAAAATATACACGCGCGTGTGTGGGTGTGTGGTTCTTTGAACTTGCGTATACATTGACAGGTTTTGGGACTATGTCGTGCGCTTTTATTCTTCAGATAATAAGGTGCTAATTCGCATACCCACATCCGGTCACCTGTTTGAACTAGGTTTGCAAGCTCGCTAATTTTCGACGCGCATACGCAGCGGTTTCGCAATGAATGTCTGTACAGAGGGTGCAGTTTTTATGTTCTACACTAAATATGTTCTTCTGACAACTGGTCACTTCAGTTTAGTGGGTTGTATGGATGAGATCGCTGTTTTGTGAAACGTCAAATTTTATTCTCACTTTTATTATATGAAATCCTATAAATGTTTTGCCGGTGTCCAAAATCCGTATTTAAAATATTTTTGTATATCCTTCTATCTACTCATACATAAAATTGAAGTATAACATTATTGTATTTGTTATTATCTACAGGCGATAGCTGCCACTTAGGTATACTATAGGTATCATCGCGGTACCAGATATCGTCCCGTGAAATGGAAGTGTTTTGCACTTGTGTTTCGGTATAAGGGCACTGTAGCTAGTAAAATTACCGGGTAAAAGAGACCTAACATCTGTTGTCTCGGATGTTGGGCGCAGTGCGGCATTGATGGAGGAATAATAACTTTCTATCAGTTGTTGCTCTCCATCAATGCCACACTGTCATGGTCAGGCATATCACTTACCATCAGGTGAGTGTCCGGGCCGTTCTGTACACTTGGTAACATAAAAAACTTTACCTTGAACTTATTCCCAAAAAATACTGAGATCGATATCTGAAGTGTCTAGACTTTTCTTGAGCTTGTCAAGTTTGCTTGGCCAGTGACTGGCCTGTCGATGACAAATGCAATTTTGAAGGAAACAATAGCAGTTGAAAGCAAAAACCGGTCAACACTGCCGAATATATAAACGACTCGATTATTGCCTGTCTTTCAGTTCTGCATCTTCTTTGATATTAGGCTTGATACTTTTTTAGTCTACATTAGTAAAAAGTTATTTATTTGGGCACTAGACTTGGTTTTTGTTAACGTCCATTATAACATCGGTGATAACACGATCCGAAAGCTTTGTCTGTGCTATTATTTTGGCGGTGCGTTCATATTGTGTCGGTTGAAATGGTTTTAGAACCGATTTGTTTTTTGGTTACTTAAGGGTGGTTTGGTACTTCAATCATTCTTGTATTTTCATCCGTAATTTCGTTTTACTAGTACTAGTATACGCAGCTGAGACATTGACAAACAGCGACGGCGAGATTGATTCACAAGTTCAAAGTCACACAACGGGCAATTGAACGAAATATGCTGGGGATCTCTGTTAAGTAAAATGACGTTATTCGTAAGAGAACTTAAGCTAGACATAGTAAATGAAAAAAGACGTTCTGAATTTAACGTACTTGCATCACTAACATATTTTGGGCTTGAGCAGGGAGATAGGTATGCTCAAGCATAAAAACCGGTGTTTTTTCTACAAGTCTGTGTGTTATTTAAATAAATAATATTTTATTTTTATTCGATTCTTATAAGTTAGTTACTTAGTTCGTACTATATATGAATACATATAGGCATAATAAATACATCCATATAGCATAAATAGATTTGCGACAAGAATATGATCCAAAATGGTATTCATTAAATTAGTTACGCCTCCATAAACGCGTAGTTTAGAAAACCTAAATTGTCAGATCAGAATCCCCAATTCATGCCCCAGTCTGGTTAAAATTGCTGTGATCAGATCTCGCTCAAAAAGTGTGCTGATTAGGTCTTAAACATTATGAAAATTAAGAATTCGTGAGAAAACCATTATACGGTCCCGCCGGAATCGTATAATTTGTGAGTTTATTTTTTTCCATAGGTTTATCCATTGGTTTATCAAATGAAATTTTATTGCAAACAATTACATCTTGCTAAACATATTTGCAGTTCGGACCGGTTCTTATGCTATGCGTTCAATAATATCTGGCAATTATGTGCGCAATCCCGATTTCGATTCCGCCGTCGTTTCAGATTTTAATGAGCCAAAAGTATGGTTTGGTGCGGCCCACCTGAAGTATTTTCTCGCGAACTTCATGAAGTTAATGAGGCAGTCTCGGCGTGCGTCATTACGACGAAACCTCCGGGGCTAAGACGATGTCCGTCAATTTGGTGAGTCGGTGTAAAAAGCGGGGCGGCCACTCGGCGAGTGTGGGAGCGCCTTGGGACTGGGGTCCGCGACTGTCCACTGTGCGAGCTTTCGTTGTTGGAACCAGTATCTTCTAAAACTATTTTTTTAAACAGGTGGTAGACTCGATACTATGTCGTCTAGGTAGGTACCACCGCAGTGCCAGATATCATCTCGTGAAACAGGAGTTTTTCAAACTTGGTATTTCAATATTACAAACACTCCAATTTTATTTATATGTAAGAGATAAGATAAAAGATGTATATTGTTTGCCCCTCATTAGATTAAAAAGCTACTAAATTGCTTTTTTCATGTACTAAAATATATATTTTAATGTGCACATCAAATTAGGGAACGTCCGCACGTGAAATGTAAAACGTCGCCTGCGCAGGTATAGATGTATGGTCGCCTGGTCGAAATATGCGCTCCGGTTATTGACCCCGCACGGACTGGTGCCGCCCACTTTTGACTGCTAGCCGGGCGCGGTGAATGCAAAAAATCGCATCGCCAAAATTCTGCTTTCTTCAAATCAAAAATGGCGGCTTTCTCATAAGCTTTACTCGCGAAATATTTGCAGGTTGCCTAGTAGCTTCGAAATCCCTGAGCTAATGCATATATTTTTAAGGCTGACAGCCATTTGCTCTCGACACTTACCTGTTAAGTTCATTGTTGCAAAACAAGAAAATTAATTTCGAAAAATAAAAGTATTTGACAATGCATTAGGTACAAAACACATACGTCATTTCGAGACTCACCAAACCCATCCGCCAAATACGAAATCAGTGCGAATTGGCCGACTTCACGCACAACCTTTGAATCTCTGCGTAGGCGTGCGCAGGTTTCCTCTTGATGTTTTCCTTTACCGTGAGAGCGTCGGATACACGTACATCTTATTCCGAAAATTCAAATACTTACATTAGTAAGTGGCGGGTTTTGAACCTGCACCCTCCAGATCGGAAGGCAACAGTCCACACCAATGAGCCACCGACGCTTTTGTGGGTAATTGCTGTCAACTACCAACTCAGGCAACACTAGCCCCACATATCCACGCTGATTCCGTCTGGTGTGGAAGACGAGGTGTTTCCCGACGCAAAAAAGTGAAACTATCAACAAAAATCTCTGTTCGTTATACGTCGCCTATTTACCATGAGGATACCATACATGCGATCGCTGGTGTTTGCTAACTGTGACTGTTACCATTAGTGAAGTCTTTTCAGAGAGTTGCAAATTTATTTCATAAGAAAACGTCTAGTTTTCCAACCGATTACAACTTCGGACAAGTTTTGAATGAACACTTACCGTCGTGCTCTCTTAGAATTTCGTGATTTTCGTGTCGGCTTTATGGTGAATTGGGGTTTTGGCATACCTCCAGTGGGCCTGGGATTTCATGTCTTGCTTTATGGATGTCTAATTTCAGAATAGATCTGTATGAACCAGGGTTCATATATTTATAGTTTACTTTTTCTGTTTAGTATTTAAATAATGTGTCTTTTTACTTCAGGGCGATTGTAAGTATACTCCATGCTCCCGCTATAAACGTATATGGCTATTCGTATAGCTGTCTTTTGAACTGAGGAATTAGTTTGTAATACTTTGTTTAATGTTATCTCAGATAATTAGCTAATGAACTATCATCCCTTTTCTAGAATAGGTGTATTATAGGTATTAGAGGGCTTATTAATTCTTCAGTGTCCTCTTTCTTCATATTATCGTAGTCCACCGATGGACATAGGTCTCCCATTTGCTAAATATCCTGTTCCTCATAAGTAACTAATTTTATTAACTTAAAAATTCAGATTAAACGTGTGAATTAACGTACTTACAATTGCTTAATTTCTTTTCTTTCTATTTACCAAAGGAATCATCATTATCATCACTGGCCTTTAAACGTACTACTTTAAGACTGATTTTGTGATTGTATTTTACTCTCAAAATGTTATGCACAGGAATTTAATCTGTCGTTATTAATGTGAATAAAGAAACATTTTAATTAGAACAAAATAAAGTTTATAATTGATTACAAATTTTAACTAACAATGGATACAGGAATAAACTTTAATGTAAAAACCAAGTACCTATGCGTCTGTGATTCAGTTGGAATACATAGAAATCGTATCTAAAATATGATATTATGCACAGGACAAGTCAATCGACGAGACTCGCGTCTCGTTCGTCATTTTCTTCTTGTTCGGTGATTTTGAAACTTTTTGTATATTCAACGTACCTAATGTAGCGGGTAAAAAACTTTTGAAAAGAAAGCAGTTTCCTGTCGCACGTCAGTCGCCCGGATTAGGAACTTGAAGTACACCACACGGACTGTCGACTTGGGACTTTGTTAATTATCTATGCTTTGTTTAATTTTTTTGAAAACGGTAATGATAATGTCATAATAATCCATTTATTCCATTAAGGTTTACAATTAGCAATGATGAACTTCAAAGGGTAAGCAATCAAGAAAATACATTTTTAACGAACAGTTTTCGGACTAATTCAATAATTAACATATTTTTGGAACCTTACTGTAATGAAGACCAGCGGTTCCAGGTTCGATAACTGCCAGTACAAATGTTTATGTACAATATCATGCCTGTTCGTATATAACTGGTTTCGAAGACGTATTTCAAGGCTTACTAGCATAGCTGCTAACGCGGTATGTTGACGAACAAGTCAACTCACTGTCGAAATGGTTGATCACTAAATTGGTGACCGAAAATGACTCGAGTTCCTCCGTTGTTCGGACTTTACCGTTTTAACCTTAGACCCCAGCTTCTTTCTTAACATATTAGTTGTTAAAACCACCAATCCGCATGAGGCTTGCGTGGTTTTCCTGTGAACAAGCTCTTGGCCTAAATTGGCAGTAGATAGCGCAAAAAATATCCCTTCATCTTTAAGGCGCTGTCAAAAATTAAAACCGAGTTTGCAAAACACGTTACCGTGTAAGAAAGCACTCTAAAAGCCGACGTCAGTTCTCATTAATCTCGGCTAAAAAGTGCATCAGGCGAAGCTTTCGTGTCGTAACCGCACCACCCACGGCCGGGTGAAAGACCCGACCGAAATACGGGATTCGCTGTGATCTCACCGCTCGAGGATCGCTATTTCTACCCAGGAAGAGTCCACGCTCTATCTCCAAATCGGGTTTGTATGACCTATAACCCGGCTATTTTCGACGTCGATACTTCGAGTCGACTCCGCAACAAAGAGCGCTATTTTCGTCTGTCGCTCAAGCTGCAAGCTATGCTATGCTATTTTGACCTATTGATAAGCTTTGTCTGGGTATTATAATTAATAATGATGCATTTTTTTGTGTACAACAATAAGTGCTAAATTGGCATTCCGTTTGTGTACAACAAGAGCTTATTTCCGTAGCAATATGGGTAATAAATGATTTACTAAAGAACTGTTAAGATACTCACACAAACATGTCTATCTTTTCATAGGCAAACGAGCAGATGATTTAGCGTATAGTAAAACCTATTTTTGCATAAAATAATGCTGTGATAGTCTGGTAGAGCCTGTTGAAATAAAACGATGTGTCTATTTCATCATTTGGTGTCGTAAGAATAGACAAAGGATACCAGATCATTGCGTTCACCAATTCACTCATTGTTATTATGGGCATTACGGTGAAAAAAAAAACATCGTGAGGAAACCTGCGCACGCCTGCGAATAGATTCAAAGGGTGTGCGTGAAGACGGCAAACCGCCGCAGGGCTGCGTGGACGACTAACCTACCCTACTCTATACGGGTAGGCTTATGCCCCTCGGTGGGGACGTCTAATGATGTTGAATTACGGGCATACATCAAATACACTCCTATGACTACCAGTCTGGAGCATAATAAGGAATATTTAATTCCAGCAGTAAAATGCAATAGGTTAATTAATCATACATTACCTCTAAAAATTAGATTATTCCCAAAGAAAAAATAAATTTTAATAACATACCACCGTCAGTATAAGCTACCGTGACGTTGTCAGAAACAAAAACGATTAAAACACTCCCAAGTTAAATGGTTACCTGCCATAGTTCTCCGCAAACGATCGAATCATAAAACTGCTACGTTTAGTGTTGATATTAAGAGGTCTTTCGTCCTGATCACACCTAGGGAGCGACAGGAAAGTGTAACAGAAACAGCTGCTGTGGTTGGTATTCAATTAAAGGTAAGACGTTTTCTCAGTGCGCGCAATCATTTTTATTGCGTCGTATAGTATTGCGCCGGTGTATGGAAAACTTTTATGGCGTGCGTTCGTTCTCATGGGCATCTTGAGACAAGCGGACATTAAAATTATTGTATATGTGTACTTTTTAGAATTATGTCTTCAGCATTCTAGCGTCGCCTGCTACGATGGTATAGCGGCTATTGCGTTTGGATCTAAGTGGTGGGTTTCAGCCTAACTGAAACTCCAAGCAAGTAGCTATCATGAGCAGCTTCCACCCTTAATCCTTTGAACGCCAGGAAACAAGTCAATAGAAAATCTAGTGGTTCTGCCGCCTTTAGGTGTCTTTGGCGTTCAAAGGGTTAAAAAATACGCAGAGTCTAAGGACGTCCTAAAGATCATATGAGTATCTGCCTCTGTAGTTTAGTAATCTGGGTGTCAATTCGCCCTGCAGTTCGTGGTTTTTTCCACTATACATGATGTATAAAGTATAGATATATGCTCACAAAACAATCGAAAAAAGTGTTCCGAATGCAGCGACAGCACACATACACATATGTATTTCGAATGAGCGTACACAAAAGCCTACAAACTGTATTCTCTTTGGCAGTTCGTTTTGGAGGCACGGATGGCGTATCTACCTTTATATATACAGAATATCATTGCCACTATACGAATTTTACACGTTCGTGTTCATTTTGCCTGGAGTTAAGTAATACGATGGCCTAGTCTAACCATACCTATAGTTTTGGTTAGGCTGTTAGTTAACAACAAATGTACCTAAATTGACAAATTATAAAATACAAATTGACTTCTGATTTGAGATTGAATTCAATAAAGGCTCGTGTTGTCGTAGGGCAAAGAACCTGCGAAGATATTCTTTTTCTGATAATCTTAATAAAACTTATTCAACTCGTGTAACATGTAATAAAAATGGTCAATCTGACTCCAGACGGCATCACAGGTCATATATTCACGCCAATAATGACTGATGAGAAATCAAACCACGTTATCTTATAGCAATTAAGAGGTGCACCCATCTCTGTCTTACATCGCGTGTGTGAGAGAGAAGGCCGCGGTGCCTGCCGAAATTTTTGCTAAAAAGCTATCTCTGCTTGTATCGGAATGCAATGTTCGTTTAAATAATAAAAAACGCGAGTTAAATCGCGTAACGGAACGCTCGGTTCAGTGTGTTTTAATTTTGGCTTATAATAAAAACATTGTGTTAGAATGACACTTTTTACTTTTATTTCGGGCTTAATTAACATTCATAGTAAAAATCAATTTATTAAATTAAGACTTATAACAGGCACGTATGAACGACGAAACACCAAACAATTTAAAAATATCTATATTGCCGTAGTAAAATACAAAAATTGTTTTAAATGTTGATAAGAATTAATTAGCTGAGTTGTAATTTTTTTCTTCGAAGTATATTGCTCATAAATGCACCAATTCTGCTCTCATCATTTTAAGTGCATTCACTCAACTCACACCCAAATACAAAGGACCAAATAAATCTAAAAAATACTAAAAGGGTGTGATTAATACACCGCGGTACCCTAAGCCGCGTTATCGACCACCGGTCAGCCAATTATTGGCGCGTACGCCGTTGCCATGGCAACTGCGCGCGCCGCCAATCTTGCGGCCAACGAGCAACACGGGTCGGCCGCAAGACGCTTTACATGTGTAAGTAACATCGATTACTTTCACAAGATTGCGAATTGTTTTTGTAAGTATCAGTTCTTTTTATCGATATGTTAACATTTTTTTCGACCTATCGCAGTCTATTGTTGGACAAAGGTCTCCCCCATTTTGCGCCAGATATCCCGGTCCTCCGCAGCCTCCACCAGTGACCTTTCTCAAGTCGTCGGTCGATCGGCCGGAGTTTGTACCTCTTGTCAAGACGCGGTCTCCACTCCAGTGATTCGATGTGTATACTCATAAACAAATCTTCTTTATATAGAATTTAAAAAAAACGTTTTAACAAGCTGTCCAGCTTTTTACTGACTCAGCCTAGCTGAAATTTATCGAAATCGAATCGAATTGTTCAATCAAAACGTATTTTATAATATTGAACGCACAATCATGCAAGAGGATGAGTATAAAACCGTATTCAATTTTTAAGTCTTAATAAAAACCTGAGTCGTAGAAGTATTTCTTCTATGGACGCAGAAGCAAAGCTCCCTGCTTCGCTGGCTATCGCCACCCAGAAAAGTGATTAAATGTTTATATAGAAAACTTGAAAACGCATTTCCATTTCTTTTTGTATGAACAAAGAAAGAAAAACAGAAGACCGGATATGACATAATCGGGCGATCGTGTCATCAAGTGCTGCGAAGAGAAGAGAGAGAGAGAATGCCTCTGGCTCAAGTTGTACCTCTGATCTGTGGTGCGATAATAAATTAAATACATGTTATATTTTCATACATCTATACTAAACCATATCCAGGTCTCTTATACCCGTAGCTACAGTGCTCTTATCCCCAAACACAGAATTGCAAAACATTCTATTTCACGGGACGATATCTGGCACTGCGGTGGTACCACCTAATGAATTGTATCGTATTTATGTATCTATAATAATAATAAAATAATAATAAAATTTATTTACTTGAAACATGGTAATGCAATAGATGTTTACAATGGTTTATAGTACAACATGTTCGCCTAAGAAAGGCATGTAAAAAATGTTCACAATGAAAACAATATATTATTTACATAAAAAAATCATTCAGACTATAATATTTTATCCAAAAGCCATATGAACAGTTTTTTACAAAATAATGGCAGATTTATCAGTTTTAGTGTTTCTGGTATTTTGTTTTTTACATATAAAGTAGTTCTGGGTGCAAATTTTAAAAAAGCCTATCAGGATTTCTAGTATTACGGGGATAAATCTCGCCTGCCCGAGTAAAAAGTTTCAGATTTTGCTTAACAAACTTGCATGTCTCAAATATGTAAAGTGACGGCAACGTCAACAGTCTCAGCTTCTTGAACAACGGCCTACAAGACTGAAATGGTGGTACGCCAATAATTGCACGCACGCATTTTTTTGGGCTATAAAAGCTTTGTGCACGTTGACACTGTTACCCCAAAAGATCAATCCATAGCGCAAAATGGATGCCACATAGGCATGATAGGCAGAAAGGACACAACTTCGATCTGTTATAGGTCGAAGACGCCTAAGAACAAATACAAAGCGGTTAATTTTATCACATACATTGTCAATTTGTGATTTCCAGTTAATGCATTTATCAATATTTATACCAAGAAATCTAGCTTGATCGCATTGTTCAATACAAGTTCCTTTGAAGGAAATTTTAAAATTATATTTACTATTCTTATTAAAATGGATATATTTCGTTTTTGTCAAATTTATTTTTAAGTTATTTACTTCGAGCCATTCAATGATTTTATTCAATGTTTTATTAATTTCAGCTTCATGTTCAGCAATACCTTCTTTCGAATTAGTTGTTATTACTACTGACACATCATCAGCAAATAATATAGTTTTGTATTTAGTTGTATGTATAATATCATTTATATATATGATAAATAGAAGAGGTCCAAGGACACTACCCTGTGGAACACCATATAAATTATACAAGTATTTAGACTTATAAGATTGCACAACATTATATTTATTCGTTTTTGTAGTTACAACATATTGCTGCCTATCACGTAAATATGACTGAAACCATTGGAGAGTTAGTCCCCTTACTCCTNACGTACCTAATGTAGCGGGTAAAAACTTTTGAAAAAGCAGTTTCCTGTCGCACGTCAGTCGCCCGGATTAGGAACTTGAAGTACACCACACGGACTGTCGACTTGGGACTTTATTAATTATCTATGCTTTGTTTAATTTTTTTGAAAACGGTAATGATAATGTCATAATAATCCATTTATTCCATTAAGGTTTACAATTAGCAATGATGAACTTCAAAGGGTAAGCAATCAAGAAAATACATTTTTAACGAACAGTTTTCGGACTAATTCAATAATTAACATATTTTTGGAACCTTACTGTAATGAAGACCAGCGGTTCCAGGTTCGATAACTGCCAGTACAAATGTTTATGTACAATATCATGCCTGTTCGTATATAACTGGTTTCGAAGACGTATTTCAAGGCTTACTAGCATAGCTGCTAACGCGGTATGTTGACGAACAAGTCAACTCACTGTCGAAATGGTTGATCACTAAATTGGTGACCGAAAATGACTCGAGTTCCTCCGTTGTTCGGACTTTACCGTTTTAACCTTAGACCCCAGCTTCTTTCTTAACATATTAGTTGTTAAAACCACCAATCCGGATTAGGCTTGCGTGGTTTTTCCTGTGAACAAGCTCTTGGCCTAAATTGGCAGTAGATAGCGCAAAAAATATCCCTTCATCTTTAAGGCGCTGTCAAAAATTAAAACCGAGTTTGCAAAACACGTTACCGTGTAAGAAAGCACTCTAAAAGCCGACGTCAGTTCTCATTAATCTCGGCTAAAAAGTGCATCAGGCGAAGCTTTCGTGTCGTAACCGCACCACCCACGGCCGGGTGAAAGACCCGACCGAAATACGGGATTCGCTGTGATCTCACCGCTCGAGGATCGCTATTTCTACCCAGGAAGAGTCCACGCTCTATCTCCAAATCGGGTTTGTATGACCTATAACCCGGCTATTTTCGACGTCGATACTTCGAGTCGACTCCGCAACAAAGAGCGCTATTTTCGTCTGTCGCTCAAGCTGCAAGCTATGCTATGCTATTTTGACCTATTGATAAGCTTTGTCTGGGAATTATAATTAATAATGATGCATTTTTTTGTGTACAACAATAAGTGCTAAATTGGCATTCCGTTTGTGTACAACAGAGCTTATTTCCGTAGCAATGGGTATATAAATGATTTACTAAAACTGTTAAGATACTCACACAAACATGTCTATCTTTTCATAGGCAAACGAGCAGATGATTAGCGTATAGTAATAACCTATTTTTGCATAAAATAATGCTGTGATATCTGGTAAGAGCCGTTGAAATAAAACGATGTGTCTATTTCATCATTTGGTGTCGTAAGAATAGACAAAGGATACCAGATCATTGCGTTCACCAATTCACTCATTGTTATTATGGGCATTACGGTGAAAAAAAACATCGTGAGGAAACCTGCGCACGCCTGCGAATAGATTCAAAGGGTGTGCGTGAAGACGGCAAACCGCACTGGGCCCGCGTGGACGACTAAGGCCCCTACCCTACTCTATACGGGTAGGCTTATGCCCCTCGGTGGGGACGTCTAATGATGTTGAATTACGGGCATACATCAAATACACTCCTATGACTACCAGTCTGGAGCATAAAAGGAATATTTAATTCCAGCAGTAAATGCAATAGGTTAATTAATCATACATTACCTCTAAAAATTAGATTATTCCCAAAGAAAAAATAAGATTTTAATAACATACCACCGTCAGTATAAGCTACCGTGACGTTGTCAGAAACAAAAACGATTAAAACACTCCCAAGTTAAATGGTTACCTGCCATAGTTCTCCGCAAACGATCGAATCATAAAACTGCTACGTTTAGTGTTGATATTAAGAGGTCTTTCGTCCTGATCACACCTAGGGAGCGACAGGAAAGTGTAACAGAAACAGCTGCTGTGGTTGGTATTCTGGAATTAAAGGTAAGACGTTTTCTCAGTGCGCGCAATCATTTTTATTGCGTCGTATAGTATTGCGCCGGTGTATGGAAAACTTTTATGGCGTGCGTTCGTTCTCATGGGCATTCTTGAGACAAGCGGACATTAAAATTATTGGTATATGTGTACTTTTTTAGAATTATGTCTTCAGCATTCTAGCGTCGCCTGCTACGATGGTATAGCGGCTATTGCGTTTGGATCTAAGTGGTGGGTTTCAGCCTAACTGAAACTCCAAGCAAGTACTATCATGAGCAGCTTCCACCCTTAATCTTTGAACGCCAGGAAACAAGTCAATAGAAAATCTAGTGGTTCTGCCGCCTTTAGGTGTCTTTGGCGTTCAAAGGGTTAAAAAATACGCAGAGTCTAAGGACGTCCTAAAGATCATATGAGTATCTGCCTCTGTAGTTTAGTAATCTGGGTGTCAATTCGCCCTGCAGTTCGTGGTTTTTTCCACTACTATAAATGATGTATAAAGTATAGATACGTAATATGCTCACAAAAACAATCGAAAAAAGTGTTCCGAATGCAGCGACAGCACACATACATATGTATTTCGAATGAGCGTACACAAAAGCCTACAAACTGTATTCTCTTTGGCAGTTCGTTTTGGAGGCACGGATGGCGTATCTACCTTTATATATACAGAATATCATTGCCACTATACGAATTTTACACGTTCGTGTTCATTTTGCCTGGAGTTAAGTAAATACGATGGGCCTAGTCTAACCATACCTATAGTTTTTGGTTAGGCTGTTAGTTAACAACAAATGTACCTAAATTGACAAATTATAAAATACAAATTGACTTCTGATTTGAGATTGAATTCAATAAAGGCTCGTGTTGTCGTAGGGCAAAGAACCTGCGAAGATATTCTTTTTCTGATAATCTTAATAAACTTTTCAACTCGTGTAACATGTAATAAAAATGGTCAATCTGACTCCAGACGGCATCACAGGTCATATATTCACGCCAATAATGACTGATGAAGAAATCAAACCACGTTATCTTATAGCAATTAAGAGGTGCACCCATCTCTGTCTTACATCGCGTGTGTGGAGAGAAGGCCGCGGTGCCTGCCGAAAATTTTTGCTAAAAAGCTATCTCTGCTTGTATCGGAATGCAATGTTCGTTTAAATAATAAAAAACGCGAGTTAAATCGCGTAACGGAACGCTCGGTTCAGTGTGTTTTAATTTTGGCTTATAATAAAAACATTGTGTTAGAATGACACTTTTTACTTTTATTTCGGGCTTAATTAACATTCATAGTAAAAATCAATTTATTAAATTAAGACTTATAACAGGCACGTATGAACGACGAAACACCAAACAATTCAATAAAAATATCTATATTGCCGTAGTAAAATACAAAAATTGTTTTAAATGTTGATAAGAATTAATTAGCTGAGTTGTAATTTTTTTCTTCGAAGTATATTGCTCATAAATGCACCAATTCTGCTCTCATCATTTTAAGTGCATTCACTCAACTCACACCCAAATACAAAGGACCAAATAAATCTAAAAAATACTAAAAGGGTGTGATTAATACACCGCGGTACCCTAAGCCGCGTTATCGACCACCGGTCAGCCAATTATTGGCGCGTACGCCGTTGCCATGGCAACTGCGCGCGCGCCGCCAATCTTGCGGCCAACGAGCAACACGGGTCGGCCGCAAGACGCTTTACATGTGTAAGTAACATCGATTACTTTCACAAGATTGCGAATTGTTTTTTGTAAGTATCAGTTCTTTTTTATCGATATGTTAACACTTTTTTCGACCTATCGCAGTCTATTGTTGGACAAAGGTCTCCCCCATTTTGCGCCAGATATCCCGGTCCTCCGCAGCCTCCACCAGTGACCTTTCTCAAGTCGTCGGTCGATCGGGCCGGAGTTTGTACGCTACTCTTGTCAAGACGCGGTCTCCACTCCAGTGATTCGATGTGTATACTCATAAACAAATTCTTCTTTTATAGAATTTAAAAAAAACGTTTTAAACAAGGCTGTCCAGCTTTTTACTGAACTCAGCCTAGCTGAAATTTATCGAAGAATCGAATCGAATTGTTCAATCAAAACGTATATTTTATAATATTGAACGCTGCAACAATCATGCAAGAGGATGAGTATAAAACCGTATTTCAATTTTTAAGTCTTAATAAAAAACCTGAGTCGTAGAAGTATTTTCTTCTATGGACGGCAGAAGCAAAGCTCCCTGCTTCGCTGGCTATCGCCACGGTCAGCATAAAAGTGATTAAATGTTTATGATAGAAACTTGAAAACGGCATTTCCATTTCTTTTTATGTATGAAAAAGAGAAAAGAACAGAAGACCGGGATATGTGACATAGAATCGGGCGATCTGTGTCCATCAGTGGCTTGCGATAGTTAAAGAGAGAGAGAGAGAATGCCTCTGGGCATCAAGTTGTACCTACTGTATCTGTGGTGCGATATAATAATAAATACATGTTATATTTTCATACTAATCTATAGCTACAATAGTCCAGGTCTCTTATACCGGTAGCTACAGTGCTCTTATCCCAAACACGAATTGCAAAACACTTCTATTTCACGGGACGATATCTGGCACTGCGGTGGTACCACCTAATGAATTGTTAATCGTTTTGTATCTATAATAATATAATATAATAATAAAACTTTATTTACTTGAAACATGGTAATGCAATAGATGTTTTACAATGGTTTATAGTACAACATGTTTCGCCTAAGAAAGGCATGTAAAAAATGTTCACAATGAAAACAATATATTATTTACATAAAAAAATCATTCAGACTATAATAGTTTTTATCCAAAAGCCATATGAACAGTTTTTTACAAAATAATGGCAGATTTATCAGTTTTAGTGTTTCTGGTATTTTGTTATATATTTTGGCACACATATTCAAGAAGTTTTTTACATATAAAGTAGTTCTGGGTGCAAATTTTAAAACAAGCCTATCAGGATTTCTAGTATTACGGGGATAAATCTCGCCTGCCCGAGTAAAAAGTTTCAGATTTTGCTTAACAAACTTGCATGTCTCAAATATGTAAAGTGACGGCAACGTCAACAGTCTCAGCTTCTTGAACAACGGCCTACAAGACTGAAATGGTGGTACGCCAATAATTGCACGCACGCATTTTTTTTGGGCTATAAAAGCTTTGTGCACGTTGACACTGTTACCCCAAAAGATCAATCCATAGCGCAAAATGGATGCCACATAGGCATGATAGGCAGAAAGGACACAACTTCGATCTGTTATAGGTCGAAGACGCCTAAGAACAAATACAAAGCGGTTAATTTTATCACATACATTGTCAATTTGTGATTTCCAGTTAATGCATTTATCAATATTATACCAAGAAATCTAGCTTGATCGCATTGTTCAATACAAGTTCCTTTGAAGGAAATTTTAAAATTATATTTACTATTCTTATTAAAATGGATATATTTCGTTTTGTCAAATTTATTTTTAAGTTATTTACTTCGAGCCATTCAATGATTTTATTCAATGTTTTATTAATTTCAGCTTCATGTTCAGCAATACCTTCTTTCGAATTAGTTGTTATTACTACTGACACATCATCAGCAAATAATATAGTTTTGTATTTAGTTGTATGTATAATATCATTATATATATGATAAATAGAAGAGGTCCAAGGACACTACCCTGTGGAACACCATATAAATTATACAAGTATTTAGACTTATAAGATTGCACAACATTATATTTATTCGTTTTTGTAGTTACAACATATTGCTGCCTATCACGTAAATATGACTGAAACCATTGGAGAGTTAGTCCCCTTACTCCTATGTCCTCTAATTTTTGCAACAAAGTTGAGTGGTTAACCAAGTCAAATGCTTTTGACATATCTAAGAATAATACTGTAGTTATATATTTTTTATCTATATTAGTTAAGACTTCTTGTAACAGAGAAAATAGCAAGATTTGTGGATTTATGCTTTTGAAAGCCGTACTGATCTTCATTGATATGTTAAGAGCTGAACAGAAATGCATAAGCCTTGTGTACATACACTTCTCGAAAATTTTAGAAATAATTGAGATAAGTGTGATAGGTCTATAATTTTGAATATCGAGTTTGCCGCCTTTTTTGTAAATCGGTTTAACAATAGATAATTTTAATCGTTGCGGATATTGTCCAGTTTCAAATGAAAGGTTTATCAAATAAGTTAGTATAGGGGTTAATTCATTGACACAAGTTTTTATAATTTTAGTGCATACTTCATCAGGGCCCTCAGAATATGTATTTTTTAGTGATAAGATGATTTTTTTAACTTCCTCTTCCGACATAGGATTTAGATACATTGATTGCCCCAATTTATTTGTATCGACTTGTTTCTTATGTTTACAGTGTGATTTTATTGGAGTTGTATGTGATGAGTTTATGAAGTATAAATTAAAAGCTGTAGCAATGTGCATTGGATCATGAATGGTTTCATCATTATAACGAATTTTATCAATGCTATATTTCTTTATATTGTCACAGTGTTCGTTTTTTAACTTGCCAGGACGCTTTGCATTTGTTATTACAGCTTTGTATGTAACGATTGTTTCTATTTTTTTGTGACTGATAAATGCATTTTTTAAGAAGTTTTGAATATTTAAGATATTTATTTTTCATTTTAATGGTTTTGGTTTTGTAATACTGAATTCTTAGGGCTCGCTTTCGTCTACAACTCGTTTTTAATCCTACAGTTATCCAACTTGGTTTCTTATTATTTGTTTGAATCTTTCTTTTAACTTTAGGGAAACATAGATTGTAAAATAGTAGAAAAAGATTATAGAACTCTTCAAAAGCTGAATTCAAACTATTCTCAAAGTATGCTTCATTGAAGGACAATTGACGTATGCTATTTCGAAATAAAGTGATATTCTCATCACTGTAGTCTCTTTTGTAAATGTAATATGCTTTAGGTTGAGTTATTTTCTTTTCAACAGGAAACTTTAGTATTTGAGCCGTCTCATGGTCTGATAGTCCCATATGCAAGACTGACGCATGTGCACCTTTAACATTACTTAATATCTGATCGATGCAGGATTGTCTACGCGTGGGCTCATTTACGTGTATAGTTAAGTTATAATTTTTACATAAGTCTTTAAGCGTCGCAGTTAAATTATCTAATTTCAGAATGTTAATATTAAAGTCACCCAGAATAACAATTTTCTTCTTTTACATTTGTTTAGATCATACAATAAACTATCAAGGGTGTTCAAGAAGGTTATTACATTCGATGTCGGAGTTCTATATAAGCAGATGATAACCAAACTGATACAAGGAATTTCTACCGCGCAACATTCAAAGACCTTTGTTACCGCATGCTTGGATATAGCAATATTTTTCTTAAAGTCTAGTCCCTTCCTAGTAAGTATACAAACGCCTCCCCTCTTATTATCTCTACTGAAATATGCAGCCAATTCATAGTTCTTCAATTTGAAACTGTTTTCATGACCAGCCTTTAGAAAGGTTTCAGTGAGACATATAATATCTGGAGTATCGTTTAACTCTCTAAGGTCAGCCAACATTAATTCCAGTACGTTTTTCTTCGATAATGCACTAGCTATATTTTGATGCATAATCTTAAACACCTGATTATCTACTTCATGAACGAAAAAGCCATCACTCGTAGGTGTTACATTAGAATCACTTGGTATCTCATGATCTTTATAGTTCCAACATAACTGTATTTCCCTGATTAAGTTATTTAGGTTTTCTAATACATTTTGCATACCCCGATTGTTAATGGTACCTTTTTGTCTATCAAACATTGTTAATCATATGTAAGATAACGGTTCGAGTCAGTAAATAAGCATATTCATATTTTGAACATCAAAATTAATTAATCTATTAAATGTTTCAATTCTCCGGT
>PQWD01006411.1:0-12018 GCA_019425675.1 Leucinodes orbonalis | reverse complement strand
TAAGTGGTAACGACTATCTCCTACAATAGTGACCGTAACCAATGGTTTTACGTGACCTCAGAAGCAAATAGGGACTCTACGATATTTTTGGTAACATATGACCAACCATCACGATATTTTTAACCTGAATGTCTAGGACAGCTGCAGTATTGAAGGAAACCAATAACAGTTGAAACCTATTTCCTTCATCATACCTTTCGCCTGTCGCTTTGTTTAAAAAATTGGCCAAGCGCAAGTCGGAATCGCCCGTCGAGGGATCCGCAGCAGCAAGTAACGTAAAATAAAATAATTTTTATTTACTCAGGCACCTAATACAGCTTTAATATGAAAAAATTGTGGTTCACTGTTTATGACGTATAAAAAAAATTCACACCAGTAATCGTTCAAACTGAATTTCGTTGTTAGATTTCATGGTGGTGAGACATACAGGCGGACGGACGTACAGACAGACAGACTTGACGAATCTATAAGGGTTCCGTTTTTTTCCATTTGGCTACGGAACTCTAAAAATGTGTAACGTAAAGGCAAACTATGTATTACATGCTTTTTGAATCCATTTTTTTATTATTATTATTTTGATCTATGTGCATTCATGTATGTAAGAACGGTAAGCAATTATATTAAATACAAACTGAACAGATAATGACTGAATGTGCTCCTTTTAGGACTGTGCCAGTTCTGATTTCATTAGCTCGCATAAATCTGGACTTCGAAATGCGGCCGCAAAAACTGGCATTTTGTCCATACCATTCGTCCCTTGGCCGAGGACCGTGGACGCTCGAAATTTACCTTTTCATGTTCATTAAGGACTTTTCCAAATTCTTGATAATCTGATTTGTGATTTTGTAGGTGAGATAATATGCTTGGAAAATGCGGATTGCATTTTTGTATTTCATAATAACAACTTTTACATAATAAATGATCAAAATCTACTTAACTTACGTTGAATATTGCTATTAATTGGTAAATTAGGTCGTCCTGTGTTTTTCCAAACACAGTATGAGGTCTACAATTTTTGTTTAAGTTTAATCTATTGCATATAAATTGAGTGTCTTTGTGATATTAAAATAACCAGTTTTTTCTTCATTCATATAAATTTGAGAGAGCGGTGGCTCAATGATGTGGACTGTCGTCTTCCTACCGGAAGGGCTGAGGTTCGAATCCCGACACGTACCAATGTGTCTTCGGATTTTCGAAAAATATATGTACGTTATCCGACGCTCTTACAGTGAAGGAAAACATCGTGAGGAAACCTGCGCACGCCTGCGAAGAGATTCAAAGGTTGTGCGTGAAGTCGGCCAACCTGCACTGGGCCCGCGTGGACGACTAAGGCCTAATCACCCTATACGGGTAGGCTCGTGCCCCTCGGTGGGACGTTTAATGAGCTGATGATGATGATATAAATTTAAATACGGTACATACGCCAAAACAACATTTTTGTCTGTTTGTTCCGGCAAGTCTCTGAAACGGCTGGACCAATCAGGACGGGACTTTTATTGACAGGTAGCTGATGTTATAATTAAAAACAGATGGTACTTTTATTTCAGAAAAATAAAGCAATGTTTTACCCTTTTAGGTTTTGTTTTACTGCGGGAAATATTATCTTATACCGCGGGTAATATCGCGGAACAGCTAGTATATAATATTACAAAATCATTTTAAAACCAAGTAATAAGCTACTGAACTGAATTTGTACTAATTTCATTGCTTTCATTGGAAGATTCAGTTCGAATTACTTGTCTTAGTTCATTTAATCTAAATTTCCTATGACCAACATATACAACTTATATTCAATTGAATAATTAAGATTGCACTTAATTTAAAAAGAAACACAACGATATCCGGACACGAAAGAGCCGTTTCAACCACACCAAAGCTAATCTTGATCCATCGATAAAAACCAGTGGCGAGATAATTTAGACATATCTTACCAATTCTAATTACTGACCATATCAGCGATATAGGGCGATTGTGATATGCATCAGTCGAATACCAGGAGGTTACCGCCATCTCTTAATACAGTTTATTTATTAATTTTTTATTCACCATAAAACTACAGCACAAAGGCGATTAATGCCTACAGGCATTCCTACCAATTTACCTTCGGGTTATGCAGAAAAATTATATTGGGTGCGGTATACGATAAAAAGAAACTAAAACTATAGCAGAATGGGAGAGATCGATGTCCAGCAGTGGACTGCTTATTAAATGAAAATGAAATGACTTATGAAAACTTATTGAGCTGAAAAATTTAAGAACTGTCAAGTGAGGAGCTTGCGATTTTAAAAATTAATTTTACTTAAAATCAACGAGTGCCTAAGTACGAGTGCAATGCTTAGGTTGTTTGTCCTGTTAGTGTAAATAAAATTGTCATAATATGTTACAAACATAACACGAGTATGACTTCATTACCGAATTATATTGGTATTGTTAAAAGCCCTACTAATAAATGTTATAATGTTATAATATATAACAAATCTAATACTTAAAAACTTATACTTCAGCATTATTTTATATGAAAAGGCGAAGTAATATGTTTAACATTGTTTTAGGAGACGGTAGTGCTATCGAAATACCAAATCTAGATTAAAAGGTGACGTTATATTATTAAGTATATTAGTAAAATAGTCACTAAAGTCTTTCTTAGGTAATTCAAATTAGGCTCACTAAAAATACATAAAATGGACTTGTTTACAGCAATGATGTAAAAAGTATAGATGCGTGATATGCTCACAAATCGAAAAAAGTGTTCCGAATGCAGTGACAACACACATACACACATTTCGAATGAGCGTACATTTACCTAAACAAAAGAGTACAAACTGTACTCTCTTTGGCGGTTCGTTTTTGAGGCACGGGTAGCGTATCTACCTTTATATAAACAGAATATCATTGGTTTACAGGCAGTCGCCGATCACGATGTGATACTTCAAAATATAATAACACGGCGCTGCGCAGCCAAAAGCGGCCAACACTCCAAGAGCGGGATAAAAAGTAGCGGCCGGCTTATTAAGCTAATATTAAGAGGCTCGCTTGCACTACAACTTTCCAGGAATCGCGCGTGTGTTGCAGTGCAAACGAACAGGGCTCTAATTCTGGTGCCCTGGCAAAATTTGGGTCTAAAATTCGAATATATCGATCACGGAAATATATAGAGGCATAGGTATCGAATCCTTAGTGCTTCGGAGGTTACGATAGAAGAGGTTATTGCCTTCTATCTTCGGATAAACTTCGGAAACTCACTAATCCGCATTGGGCACGCATGGCGGGTCCAGCCAACCTCCCTTAGCTATGCAATGTGTAGCTTCTCATTATCCTGGATCCATATATATGACCAGGTAATCTGTTTGCTGGATAACTTCTAAATGGTCAAAGACTCGTTCGGAAATCCCTTCTTGTTGAGAGATTCTTCTCATCCTCCACGAAGTTAAAAGCCTGCTAGTGATGTATATAGAATCAGATTACCAAAACATTACACCTACTTTGACTAATGGTGCTAAAAGCTCATGCATTAAATCAATCAAGCAAACAGATCGGACTCACAAATTATTGCGTGAGAAAAAATTGCAGGAGTCATTTCACATTATCCGAATAGCCTGATCACCGCTTTGTGCATCCAGTCTCCAGGAGCAATTTTCGCAATCTTCGGATCGGAGTGACGAAACGACCCTGTGAGACTGACGCGATCCAACAAGATCTCATAAAGTTATGGACATGCCACATGAAAAACATTAATTTATTGCATCCCGGAGACAGAATCAGTAGACAGTATATAATGTCGCACGAATGTATAACCCAGGCAAATTGAAATGACCACAAATAAGAGGGCTATCCAGCCGTCCTCGTTGTATTGTGTTGGTCGTTGTGGGATACACAACAGACCAACACAATCGTGTTGGATTTAACACAACAAGTATTGTTTATGAGATGGAAACGCGACGAAGCCTGCAACATTGTAAGGCTTGGAATTTGTTCGAACTCCAAATAAATATTGAGATCATCAGGATACCGTGTAGTGATGTGAAAATGTCTTCTTAAATGCAAACCGTTAAATTTATTTTTGATGTTTTTATTCAATGATGTAATAAAATGTAATACTATATTTATTTCTTTCTGATTTAATTATTATTCGTGTCTTCGCCTTTTTAGACGCACGCAGGGTTTTTAACGTCTACCAACTTTATATGTACAGAGTAATGAATAATTTTTATCTTTCTTTGAGTTCAGTAGTTTATGGCAATATCTAATAATGGATTTTAAGTTCGTTACTCACATAAAAATCGTCAATCATCAATGGTTGCTGCCTTGATAGCTAACTTTAAAACTGTACTGAACCCCCAAAAAGAAAAGCGGCGCACCCTTAACCGTATCATAACGATTGCCATCATTGGACAAGTCGGTGATCCAATTAATAATAATGCGCGCGGCAAAAACAACGTTACGACGTGCGATTCTCGTACCGAAATCAGCCCAAATTCCTGAGGCTGCGCCACGGGTTCAACGCACCGGAGAACTGGTTCAAAATTATTTTGCCAAAAAAGCCCTCGGCCGTGGGACGCTAAGGGCATGCACTTGTTGTCCCGAGTTATGCGTGGCCAGTGCAGCTTGGAGATAATGCGTTTATAGATTGGAATTCCTTTCAAGTTGACATATTTGTGACTTAAAAAAAATAATTAATGAATTCCTAATATCATTTTGATATGAATAAAACTACGCTTTGTGGCAGTTGGAATACTTTGCAAACTTAGCGTAGGACGCCCTTTGACCCGTTGAACCTTGCGAAAGATCTTTCAGCCTGGGCTGGATGAGAAAAGCAGCGGACCGGGATATCTGTCGCAAAATGGGAGACAGTTATCTCCAGCAGTGAAATGCGACAGGTTGAAGAGAAAGAGAGATTCTTAATTTCTAAGAACAATTGTGTTTATTTTTCTTAATGAAGCAAACGCGTTTTTCAGTGGCAAACTGTCTAAATTGGTTGTAAATAAGTTATACGCCTCACTAAGATTCTTCACTTCTTCAATTAAAACAAGATATACTGCCAGGTGAGCTGTCTAATTAATAGTAGTCTTTTAATTCAATTTGTTTTGAGCTGTTCACAAGCACGTAAGTATGTGATAGCACAATGCGAAATTAGTTGCTGAGTTGATTTGATTCAGCAATAGCATTTATAATTTTCACTTAATTCCTATCCAGTGTTACACAAGATGGCCACTGCACCGAAATTTCTGTTACCTAAATTGCTACAGTAATTCAAATAAGCGATGTACCAAGTTTGGTTTATAAGAAAAATTTGCTTTTCCCCCAGATATTACTCGGTTATAAGATTATATTATCCCGCAGCAAAACATAACATAGTTAAAGTAGGTTTTTTCCAAAAAAAGTCCAGTCCAAATCCATCTAGCCGTTTCAGAGAGTACCCGGAATAAACAGACAGACAAACATTTTAAAATTTATTTTGGAATATTTACCGTATATATGCATGAGGAAAAAAATCGTTATTACAGTGTTACAAACTGTATTTGATTTATATATAATAGACTAATTATATGATATAGATAAAGTGCATAACAACATAAAATAAAACAAGCGAAATTGTGGTCCAAGTATCCCTGAGACAATGTTCCGTATACGAACCACCCAAGACGCTGCCATCATTATCCGATATAATCAGTTCCCTCACAAATTGTAATGCAATTATAAAACTTACTGCCCGATGTGACGTGACCAAAAAACGCACCGATTTTTACGCTGTTTTTCGGCATGTGGAGACATGCTAAGCTAGCATTTTCCATTTCGAAGATTTCTTGATGCTGTCTATACCTGTGTATTAAAGGAGACTATAATTAAATTTCTTAATTTACAATATATGAATTAAAGAATTTATTGCTTAAAACAGTAAAAAAAATTTCCTCTTATATAAATACATAATACGTCCTTTCAGCGTAACTGGAACGTCTTGTGATATAATGTAAATATGTACAGCTGGAAATCGAAACTTCTTTTCTCATCCAGCATCCACCAAAATTTCGCAAATAATTTATTGTTACTCTAAAAGCATAAATATGAAATAATTATTATATCTTTTAATGAAGGAATAAAGTTAACTAATGTTTTTAAATATCATACGATAGCAATCAAGATATAGCCCTTCTTGCACTAATATTTGCGACGTATAAATATGATCGAGTATCAAGTTAAAAGATAGTCGTAATAATTCCGACAAAAAAGTACCAAAGCATTGGTAGGTACTCAACAACAGAGAGAGATGACTCCATATAACATGTCGTCGATTCATAATAATTGGACCAAATGTGCTATTGTCTCTATGCAAATCCAGCTCAATCTACGACCGATCCCAAGTCCATGTGATCACAATACAACGGTTCATTGAGTAAGCCCTTCATTGCAAATTCGCGTCTCATACAATGTAATTTATAATTAAGCACCATTTTGTACTGGAAATAGTTTTAATAAATTCATAGTGTGGTACCTATATAGTTGGTATCCCGAGCAGTATTAAAATGTGCATGAACATGCCTGTTTGTATTGGTCTGAGTGTTTCCATGTATATTATGTATGTATTTACAAAAAATATACATAGGTATGTTTATCAGTTGTTTAGTACCCGTAATACAAGCTTCACGCTTCACTTGGGGCTAGATGGCGTTGTGTGAATGACAGTGGATATTTATTAATTATTTATAAGGATATGTCTGTTCTGTTGAATACTCGTATGTATTCAGTTACATCACAAGTTAGCAACTCTTCTCGTACCCTTTTCTCTGAAGTCAATGTGTGCATATCACAGCACACATTTACCACCAGGTTGGTTACTTGTTCGATTGCAAACTGATTACGCAAATAAAAAACAGAACAAAGTGTAAATTGTTTGCGGGTATCAACCGCAGCGCCGCCATGGGAACTTTGGTACTCCATGATGGTCGGTTTCTTATTGCCTATACATATAGCTTTAGGTTTAAGTGGGTCTGTATTGTTTTTATATATATGTATTTTATATACAAACACATACGTGTTATGAAAATTTAATTTACGACGGTAAATACTATCATACTTTAAAAATTGTGACTCACACAATTTTAATACTAGGAATAGAAACAAACTTGCTGTTCCAGACTTGAGACTACATAAAGTAGGTAAATCTTTTATAGGAAGATGCATAAAAATTTTCAATAAAGTACCGCAAAATATTGTCGAGTTACCCTTACACATGTTTAAAGCAAGAATAAAAAACCACCTTTCTAAAAAAGGGTACTATACTATTGACGAATATTTATGTGATAAAAATCCATGGTCTTAAACTGCTCAGCTACTTCAGTGTTTAAAATATCTGTACATTAAAATCATTGTTTATAAAAAGGCTGTACTGTTGAGTTTTCTTGGGTGCTTCTTTCTCAACAGGCCAAAACGCCGAAGCGCTTTTTTCCAAGTATCAAAATTCATTATTGTGCTTTACTTTAGAATTTTAAGTGTTTTTTTTTGTATTCTTTTTGACATTCAAAGTGCTTTTTGTAAGCCTAATCTGAATAAATGAATTTTGACTTTGACTTTGTTGAATAAGGGAATGAGAGTAACAAACGACAATTTGGAAGCAATACTGATTTTTATTTCATCATAATCAGCTCATTACACGTATCCACAGAGGGGCACGAGCCTACCCGTAAAGGGTGTAATATAGGCCTAAGACGTCCACACACGTCCACAGAGCGCATTGACTCATTTCACGCACAAGCTTTTGAATTTCTCCGCAGGCGTACGCAGATTTCCTCATGAAGTTTTCGTTTAACCATAAGAGTGTCGAATGGACGTACATATAATGTAACACATGAAAGATATTGATAGTTGGTACGTGGCGGGATTTGAAACTGCATCCTTCAGATCGGAAGGCCACAGTCCACACTTATAAACCACCGACGCTCTATTTATGTATTTATTTAGTTTTATATAATTATAAATGTTACTAGGTAAACAGGCTACAAGATTTTGAATTCCATTTCGAACTTTATACATGCAGATAAAAAGTACTTCTAATTATCGATAAAATTATTACTAAAGCATTAGATAACAGCAGTATTTAGCTATTTATAGAAAAAACCTTTTTATCTTTCGTAATTAGGTTTAAATACGGCATTGGAGTACATGTTAATATATATATAATATCAGTTATGTTTTTCAATTTTGGCGGTTAACACCTTCTCTTAAAACAGTATTGCTAAATAATATTATTTCGGCTTTTCTGGTACAAAAATGCTGACGTATCATTAACGTAATACTTTTTTAAGAGATGGACCCCCTGGTCCATAATATTTCCATTGGTAGCTATTTCCTTAATTCAGCTGTTTGTGGCAGAAAATTTTTGCTGCACTCCGTACCATTGTCTTTTTGCACGACTTCCAGTCACCCAGAAGGCGAATCAAAGTCGAAAACACCGAAATTTCGTATCGGACGTGTCCATTAAAGTTGGGTTTTAAAATTCACCTGTCTCCCCGCGTCAGGCCGATAATAATGATAGCGAACCCTGCGTCGGTTCCCAGGAACTGTTCGGTGATTTTGCATCAATGGGCAGCGCAGTCGGAATTGAGGGTGTCGTCTAGGGTTGCCACCTTTTGTAGAAGGTAAATTGTTTTTCTTTTTCAATACACTGACAATTATATAGCACAATTCAGAAATTAAGAAAAGAGTGCAGATTTATTTTTATTCATAATTGATATATTTGTATTTAATTTGATTTTGATTTTACCCTTGGGAATGAAAAATATACAAAAATGCTCATACACCCAAGGATGAGGCCTACAAAACCTTATATCACTTTGGTAATAATTTAATATAAAAAAACAAATAGAGGCTTTTAATTACTCTCATGAAAAAGCGCGAAAAGAGATACCGAAGGATATATCGTACTTTTCGTATTGTATTATTATTCCATAACATTAACATAATAGTTGGTATAGTACGGTACTATATAATATAAATAGTTAGATTGGCAACCCTTGTGTGCCGCCGCGATCGAGTTTTCCTCGCGTTAAACACGTTATTATGGTCATATTGACACAGAGTACTGATAACCATAAATAGCACAATTGTGATTATATTATGACGAATTTGTTTCTGGTGTCGAAAATCTTTTAATTTTTTTTATTCATGATGGGCTTGCTCTTGAGCACAGACTATCCTAGTGGAAGAGACGTGCTCTAAGATGGAGCGAGCTTAACCTGAAGCCTATTCACTCGTTTTAGAATGCCATGGGGTTGTGTGTCCGTTAAAACAGACGCAGGCAGATCATTCATTTGCAGTACGCATAATGAAAGTAGACGCGAAACGCTTAGTCCGAATACGGGGAACGTTAACTACCAACGGATGAAATTTTGCAATACGCCTTGACCTTATACCTATATTATATTATCTGTGCTTATACTTACTATAACTAAAATATTGGTAAAAGAATGACACCGTTAACATGAAAACTTGACGATATATCACAATTTTAAAATCAAATTAAGTAATAGACTTTCCCAATGTCGACACGTTTTATTGTAAATAGCGTAAAAGCTTTGAATGTTGCGTTAATCAAAAAGTATTCAAAGCAAATGTAGCTGTAAATTGTGTGCCCTTTGGTATATATTTCTTCAATTGATGTAATAAATTATAAATATAAGCATTTCTTATTGCTTATTTCTGTTTTCTTAAATTGTCACGATACTTTATATAAAAAATAAAAAGAAAGGTGATTATAAAAAGAAAATGACTACTATTGGTCGATCTGTGTCGGCAGGTACCCTGTGCGCCCGCGGGAGTCTCATTTGATCTGGAGCGAGTGCTCTTTGTTTTTTCGGGTACAGCTCCGGGCCGGTCCAGTGCAGGTCCGAGAAATATAGCGAAATGATGTTCTACGGCGTAAATTGAAGGGTTTTGATGCTATCGGCACTAACAGCATATTCATTACTTTGCTGATCAGCGTTTTCATATAAATAAAGACTCGACAGAGCGTCGGTGGCTCATGGGCGTGGACTGTTGCCTTCCATGCAGGTTCAAATCCCACCACGTACCAATGCGATTTCGAATTTTAGAAATAATATGTACGTTTATCCGGCGCACTAACGGTGAAGGAAAACATCGTGAGGAAATGTGCGCACGCCTATAAAGAAATTCAAAGGTGATGCGTGATGTCGGCCTATCCGCACTGGGCCCGCTTGGGCGCCTAACTCTCTATACGGGTAGGTATATGCTTCTCTGTGGGGACGTATAATGAGCTGATTGGTTGTATAAGTTGGAAATGTAAATAGCATTTGATATCTATGTACATTATGGACGTCAACTGCCCACAATCGGTCCACGTGGGAATCTAAAGATTCTCTTCGTTCAAAAGTTGTGAGATTAGGTTCTTATGATTATTAAATGTAAAAATTAAAATTAAATATAAGTAAAAAATGTATATCCTAAATCAAGACATACTCTTTCCAATGTCAACAAATTTCATGGTTTCTTTTTTATAGGAAAGTTTAAAACATACTACAAAATGTGTGTACTGTACATTTTCACGCAATAGGGGGCAAACATTTCACGTTCATATTTTCTAAATACAAAGTATTTTACGTACATTTGGTTTAGATTTAACTAGTACTTTTTTAGTCAGTTTTTTGTCCTATGGACATCATAAAATTGAATGACCCCATCCAGTGCACTGCATACATCCGCGTCGCGCCACCTACATTATGCACTTGGCAATTTTGTACTGCACATAATTGCATAGCGTTTTCGACTCAAATTTTTATGTTAAGTAGTTAATGTTTTCTTAAAATAATGAGTGGCTGGCAGTAATTGGACGGTGAAATGGGGGAAATCGTTTGATATTATCGCTGTATATTCGTGCACGCTGCTCGCATGTCTAAATTCAAGGATTTATATTCAAAGTGGCTTGTTTAGGTCATGTGCACGCTGTTGTTATGTTTAATGCCTTATGCGTTGCAGATTTTTTCTATACAAAGTGTACAGGACGGTCAGGACGCTCACCTGATGGTAAGTGATACGCCTGACCATGACCGAGCGGCATTGATGGATACCAACAACTGATAAACAGTTATTATTCTCCATCAATGCCGCACTGCCACACACCGACACCCGAGACAGCAGATTCATGTATTAGTTAAAAAAAATATTTTATGTAATGTTTATAATCCGCCTATAACAACCAACTACAGGGCTTACCGCGCAGCATAGATGAGATTTGGGCCGAAACCCACCACAACGCAAGCCCTTTGCGGATTTATCCGGTGTTGATGACTACCATCCTAAGATTGTAGCTTAGAAAGACGACTTTACTTGACAAGTAATGTCTGCCTATGGATGATAAAAAAAAGGTATTTAATTTTAAGAATTTTATTGTTAGCATTGTTGGTACATAAATAAATATGAAAAAAATCGCGGAAGTGTTTCAAACCTGATTAAGTGCATAAAATATTGTAATCAAAGAACCAAATGTTATGGTTTATGAAAAGGTCAATGAACATGAATATTGTGATTTTATCTATCCAATGATCTTTTGGATTCGTTTTCATAAGACAAAAAATGTATATAACTCGAAATCTCAACTCATACTCGTACTATAACCCGTCCTCTACACTACTCGCGAAGTTGCACGAGGTTAGACGAATATGATAGTGTAGAGAGGCACTTCGACTTACTTCGTCCAACTTTGTCTCGCCTTCCAATTGTTGTCGGTTTTTGGGACCGAGCCAAAGGGCTCGAAGTTGCACAAAGTGCGTTCACGAAATAATACCTCTCTACACTACTTGGTCTTGGACTACTTCGCGAGGAACTTCAATGTAGTGTATTGGAATCAAAAGACGTGTAAGTAATAAATTTGATCACCTCGCCTCACATAGAAATACGAAAGAATATGCTGAGACTGCTAAGTATTACATTTATTACTTTTGTTTTGTCGACTATTTTGTCATAAGTTATTTCTCGTCTTATATATTGTATTTATTGTCCTCGTCATTA
>PQWD01006410.1:0-24454 GCA_019425675.1 Leucinodes orbonalis | reverse complement strand
AAATAAACTTTCCAACCTAAAGGACTACTTATATGAACACTGATAAAAAACTCTTCATTCCAATACTATCATCACTGAACATTTGACTCGCATTCTAAATGGTTTTTATAATTACTTTGAATTTCAAACATTACAAAGGTAATTTTGAAAGGAAAAAAGCATAACACAAGGTCTCTCTTTTTTCAGTAACTAAAAATGATCTACTGAAAAACATCAAAACTATCAAGTTTTAAACCACGCACTATGCTGATATATAGCCAATGTCGTAACGACCGCGACAGAGAAGCTACGCTGGAACTGCTCTTTGACATAATCCCCCAGCAACGACATAATCAGCACTGAGAGAACCGGCGTGGAGTCTGCCATCTGCATGCCAACCGGTCACCCTCCTCGAGCTTTCGCGTCAGGGTCATCTCCCTGCGAAGTTCATTTAATTAAAAGGATCAATGACCTCTTTAATTCATGTCAATGAAAAGCTTAGAATGCGATATCGAATTAATTAAAATAGACAAACCGATCTAGCATGTCGCACAAATAAGCTACGAACCATTATTTACACTATATTAGTGTAAATAATTTGAGTTTTTCTAAATGATTACAAAGATCTATAAAAATAATAAGCATAAATAATCACGTGCGCCTCGTCCTTTTACCAATTTGAGACCAGATTTCCAAAAAATGCTCCATTATTTGCTGCAAAATTAACATAATAAGAGTTTTAGGCTAGTAATAATATAAACAGATAAAAAAGTTATCTTACGCTCGCCACCCGTTATAGTGTCAGAGATGTTAGCAGGTAGCTCGCAATGAACCGAACCTGATTTCTTCTCATCCTCAGACTAAACACAAAGAGGAAAGCATAAATTTAAATAGAATATATCCAAAGCAATTTTTAAACAAAACAAATGCAAATCGCACGTCACCAATAATCAACAAACAGTCCAATACCGTGACGCAATAAGTCGTTTAAAATCACCCGTCGCCCTGAAAATTTTAATGTGGCTACAAATTCTTGGTACAATGTCTCATTTATTTTATAAGCCAATTTTTAATTGCACTACGCAAGGATTAGCAACGATACCCGCTAACAGTAGCCAACAGAGATCTAAATCAGACGCCACATCCTTCCTGATTGAATTAACTTTCTTTATTAACCATTTCTAAAAATAAAAATATTCAACACAGCGCCATCTAGCCCCAAGTAACGTGAAGCCTGTATTCATGGACTAAAACACGATAAATATACTAAATACATTTTTTTTCGTAAATACATACATATCATACAAGAAACACCCAGACTATTCAAAACAGACATGTTCATTGCACACAAATGTTTGTACCCCAGGGGCGAACCCAGGAACCCTTGGTGTTTGCAGCCGACTCTCAAACGCAACACCAAATTGGTCGTCAAATTAAAATGAAAATATTTATTAACGCTACTTTACACACCACTAAACACTGCCATAACCATATACCACCACCTTTGTCCATACCTCTGGAGCTATCAAGAATCATAATCATCGTCCCATTAGACTCGGCATCCACTTGGCGGATGCCTTTTCATATTGTTACACCGCGTAGTATTTTCTAACGCTCGCTTCCGCAGCATTGTCGTCATCATCATCATCAATTTGCCTTCTCGTGGGCTTTGAACTGTCACTTTCCTCCATCAGTCTCTTGATTTTGTAAAGGCGTGGTTTCAGTCCTGTATATAGGTCCGATTCTATCTATGTCACCGAGTCTTGGCGACAAGCAAAGAGTCTTGGTTTTACACCAAGGCCTTGTAAGCCGAAGTTTTGGTTATCCCACGATGGTTATATCTCAAGTGCCTCTTTCATAAATACGCCAACAATGCTGTAAATATGAAAAAGGTTTTACATAAATACAATTTAAAAGAATTAAATATATATTTTAGTTGATTCTAAAATAAACTTGGAATAAATGTGTATCTTACCTTGACTTAGGTTTCTGTTAAGTGATCCAAAACACAAACTTGTGCAAATGGCTGTGCAAAACATATAGGTTACCATATTGCCATGGTGGCATTTTTGGGTCGTTCCCAATATATATATATATATAATTTTCTGAGTTTCTATCAAAACTTTAATAGCGGTTCCATCAGGATACTTTACTTAATAAAAGTTTAAAATAGGTGGTGCTCCATAGTTTCCCCCCCGGAAAAAGAAAAAAAGGTGTGACCATCGGACGGAAGACATGACGGAATCTATAAAGGTGTTCCCGTTTTTTGCCATTTGGTTACGGAGCTTAAAAGTGGGTAATTTATATATGACATTTTCCAGTTTATAAGGTTGACAAGGAAACCAATTGGGTATGCGATAGCGATAAGACGAAGACGAAGCAGTGTTTGCAGTGTTAAAATGATTCTGTTTCGTTCTCAGGAAAAGTGAAAGCCAATGTTATCTCGACTTTAACGCGGGCGAAGCCGCGAGCAAAAGCTAGTATATTAATATTTTTTCATGTTTCTTGTCAAAACCTTATACATTATAGCTAATAGTTAAAAAAGGGTGTGACAGACAGACATGACGAATCTATAAGGGTTCCGTTTTTTGCCATTTGGCTACGGAACCCTAAAAAGTTAAATACAATTGAGTACCAACTGTATGCATATGTTTGTTTTCATAGAAATATTTTTATTATGGGTATGTAAGATTGATATTTTTTTGTAATAACATTTTTTTTACCTTTCTTAAAAAATATGTAAGTGCATTTACAGCAATTGGAACAATGAATTTTAATGGTTCCTAAATGTTTGTAACACGAACATTCAGTGTCGAAATGAACAATGACGAACTTAAGTTCGATAATATGTAATACTTACTATTAAACACTTTTTTGGCCAAATGTGCTGTTTATTTGTTTTCGAGTTGTATGTGTAACTAAAGCTGTATGTTTCTTTAATCGTATAAATAAATAATCTAAATATGTACATTGTTAAAACACATTAGTTTGCGCAAGGGCTCATGCGAATATGTGTTATGTTGTATTTATATTATTGGATAATTATAACGGATGTGAAGCTATGTGCGTAGAAAGAGAAGGCAGCGAGTGCATGCGCGGGGGCGCTGCGTCGCGACGGGGCGGAGGCGAGGGCGAGCCGAGGGCGGGGCGCGGCGGCAGTCCGAGCCCGGCCGGCGCGCGCCCCGCACACCCATGGTGGAGCACGCGCTCCTCGACTGCTCCCACGCGAGCGCAATGCAGACCGTGCCGCCGCAACCGCACCGTGAAGCCGACGACGACCAGCTTGCCGACGAGTATGTGCAGAATTTCGAGCTGGATCATCTCGAGGACCACCATCTGGTAAATCGCGCGAGCCGCTGCGAAGCGGCTGGCACGAACTGGTGGAGACGCCGCCAGCGTGCGCGCGCGCCTGTCGGCCGTGGCCTGACGCGGGCCCCTACCCGCAGCCGCATGTGGCCATCGCCGTGGACCCCAGTACGCCGCCGGAGACGCCGCCCGCACCCCCGGGCCGCAGTCCCTGCCGCGTGGCCCTCGTCGACGATGTACTATGGCTGCCGCACATGCGGGAGCCTCTCGACATGCGCACCGTACCCTGCGGGACCTTCGAGGAATGGGACCGCCGCGACTGGCGCGACCACGACCACCACATGCAGCAGCAGGTAGCGCTGCGGCCCGTCAGCTCGTGCTCCGCGATGTCACCCCGCACCGGCACAGCACACTCTAACCGGGCTCGGTCTTGCGGGGACGACCTCATTCAGCGAGACTCTAATGACATTGACAGTGCGTGAACTGACGCGACTGCACGGGTTTTCCGCGGGAGGACTGAGCGGCTTAAGCGCAGAAGCGGGCACGTCTGAAGATCGTGGGTACGCGCAGAACTGTGGAGCAAGCGTCTGAAGCAGCGCGAGGAGCTGGAGCTGACGAACCGATAGCTGCAGGAGAGCTGCACTGCTGCAGCTGCAGGGGCGCGTGACGCAACGAGCGCGACGTGCTAAGCAGCGTCTGGCGCTGGCTGGGCGCGAGCACGCGTGCTGCAGCACAGCAGGTAGCGCTGCGGCCCGTCAGCTCGTGCTCCGCGATGTCACCCCGCACCGGCCAGCACAACTCTTACCCGGGCTCGTCTTGCGGGGACGACCTCATCAGCGACGACCTCCTAATGACATTGACAGTGCGTGAACTGAACAAGCGACTGCACGGGTTTCCGCGGGAGGACGTGACGCGGCTTAAGCAGAAGCGGCGCACGCTGAAGAATCGTGGCTACGCGCAGAACTGTCGGAGCAAGCGTCTGAAGCAGCGCGAGGAGCTGGAGCTGACGAACCGATCGCTGCAGGACGAGCTGCACTTGCTGCAGCTGCAGGTGGCGCGCGTGACGCACGAGCGCGACGTGCTCAAGCAGCGTCTGGCGCTGGCTGGGCGCGAGCACGCGGTGCCGCAGCACGCGCCGCCAACGCCGCACTCCTCGCCCGAGTTCTTCTCGGAGCTGTGACGGCAGGGCGCGGCGCCGCGGCCCTCCGCCGCCGCCGCCGCCGCCTGCGCCTGGCAGCGCTACTGAGCACCGCTGCGCAAGACACCCACGTGCTTTTGTTAAGTTTGAAGTTTCATTATCATCAGTTCCAGTTTTATAGTTCTTTTAAAATTAAGGTCGAACAATTTGGCCGTGTATCCCGCGGGACGGCCACTGAGACACCGTGTTAAATGTATGGTTGTGTCGTAATTATGCATAGCTTCGTTAAATATAATGAGTACTATTAATATAAGACATAATTAAGTTGATATGACTCAAACAACTGATTATTCGAATAATTGTACATAGGTAAATTACGAAATATCTATAGGAGGATTTGTGTTTTCCTAATAAAATAATTACTAAAATATTCATTTTTTATTTATATTTGACCTATTCATTCGAAAAAAAGGTATTTAACATAATTACCAAAGTAAAATTTAGTTAGTTTCTCTGATAATAAATTACCTACTTACTCATAATTTTCTATGAAAATCAAGAATATTGAGTGTAGGTATATTCAATCTCCTTAAATACACTTCTAGGAGGAGATTAGACCGTAATACGTACGTACGAAATACGTTGTTATACGTTAACAACAGTAACCAATTGCTTGGCGTGCTTTGACGTTAACCAATCCGATGAGTGGCCCTCGCAATAATTGCTTAATTCACTCGCTGCCACACCATCCAGTCGTCTCTGTCATCTCTTGCTTTGTGTGAACGCATGTGCCCTGCAGTTCACAAACGTAGTAGGCAATAGTAGAAGTTATACATTTTATTATGTTCTGTCAGTTTTGGAAAACAATTTCCATTGAATGCTACATGTTTCAGCCCAGCCTTTATTCTGACACTTTATTATATTTTTTTTCTCTTTATTACTAATATTATACATTCGATTGAGTAACTGTAGCAGAACATTATAAGTATCACTAAAGACCCATATTTGTATGCTTATCTAGTGTAGCAATAGTAGATTTGTAACGTTTAAAAGTCAACTTAGTTGATTTATAAATAAACTTCTGTTGAGTATCAAAGGCATATTCTGTAATAATTTCGCAAAAGAAATTCTAACTTTAGGTATCCTACATGCATTTATGCTGAATCTGCATTGTGGTGAGCTAACACCGATTGCCCAACAGTTGCAAGAAAACGAGGTCGTAGATGCATACGACGTCATTCAAAGAATCAGTTACCTACCTGGTGAAAAGTTTCATGTTATAAACCTTTTGAATTATTATTCAATTAATATCATGCTATACCTTCAGAAGTATCAGCTTACTTTTTTTATGATTATAGTCTTTGTTTTAAATTATTTTATTTTTTAAAGGTACTCTGCAAATTAGAATAGATAATACGTTTTACCTACTTGTCATTTAATTATTAAATGATGGCCCATAAACAAATTCACGTAAGCTACAAACCATTTGAGTACTAACTATACACTTTGAGAGAAATTTAAAAACTTTCAAACAAACTTACAAAAATGACATACAATTGTTCATGTAACTAACAAATTTGATGCAAATTAGTAAATAAACTCTAAACTGTAAATTATTGCAAATTGTTTCTTACATTGTATCAATGGTTCTCAGATGAAGCGGTGTCATGTTAAAGAATACTAAACCTTATGTTGAAAAGTAAACAGGAAACCTACATTGTTGCGGGTTAGGTACCTAGTGGATAGTGTACGTAAACGTAATTCAATAGCGAGTTCGGACCCAGAGCGTCATGTGCTTTGATAAAAGAACTGCCGGCAAGTAACTACTCTACATGTTATCCCGATACATGTGTACACAATTTAGTTTTTATTTATATACATTCAGTAATCCAGTATATAAGCTAGGGCATCTGCTCCAGAACCACTTTTTTTTCTCGAACTGACTACTGCTGTTGGCCACAAATGTCCTTTACAGCTTTACCGGGCAATTGGCAAGCACAGATGGTTCTCAGCATTGATGTATATTTATCTCATTGGTTCTCAGCCTTAAAAACATCTACTTTATTAATCTTTTGTCGATAGAGTTATTGAGATCTACCATTATTACGTTTCCAGCTAGAAATTTTTGGACTATGAATTTATTTAATATTATGACTTTTAGACTAGTGAAAGTAAAATCGAAACTAATATGTAGCAATGTGCAATTGAGATACGCCGAGGAAAAGTGACGACGCAAACGATATTTCTCTGTACTCATTTAGTACCCAATACATTCTGCTTTTATTATCTCAATAATTTAAAGAGATGAACGGATAATAAATAAAAATATCCACTGACATTCACACAGAACCACCTAGCCCCATATTAAGCGTAGGCTTGTAGTTAGGGTACTAAACATACTTATATACATTTTTTTGTAAATACATATAATACATAAAAAACCCCCAGACCAATATACAAACAGAAATTTTTCATGCACACAAATGTTTGTACTGCCCGGGGATCGAACCCGGAACCCTTGATGTAGTAGCCGACGCGTCGCGACGTCTCAACCGTTACACTAAATGATCGATACAAAAGTTGTACATAAGTTATCGTATTTTCGATAAGTAATATACTTACATATGTAACACGATATGAAAGAAACTATAATGTGATTTGCTTCTTAGAAGAATAAATTTAATACCTACGGCCATCGGGATTGTTCCGTCGAGTAGAATTATCAATATTATTTGTTTTAATAACTAGGTACATACTTGCTTCATACGGTTTTAAAAAATATGTATTTATCCTATCCTAATTTTATCTAAAATAACGCAAATATTTTTGCTTTAAACAGATGCATTTATTAAAATAAAGGTAACTTTGAATAATATATAATTTGGATATCTTTCTACCTCATTCCTATTGCCTTTAATAAGTTTTATAAATGATCCCTCTATAATAGAGAAAGCATATTCTATTAATCGAACAAAAGCGAAATAATATAATATATATAATATTTAATAATATATATATAATATATATATATATATATATATATATATATATATATATATTCATTAAATAGAGCAAGTCTGATATTGCGCTATGCTTATGCATTCGATACCCAGAAAAACGCTTGAGGTAGACGCTTGAGGTTGCATTTTTATTTATGTCGTGATGAAATGTAAATAAACGTTTGCGACAAACATATAATATTGTTTGTATACATAATAAACATGTTTCACTGAAATTAATACTCCTTCTACTTCAATGAAAAAACCTAGAAAGTATTTTAGTTTTTAGTTATTTATTTAGACTCACCAACAATACATGCATACATATATTATAATATTACAGTGCTACATTTCAAAATTCTGATACATGTACCAATTATAGATGAGTTCAGTTTTATCAATATATTATCATTACTTTTGTACTACAACTAGTTACAAGTTTAGTTATTATATTATAGTGAAAATATATTCAAAGTTAACCATTATGTAGCCTCTGACTACATGAAGTGCATGATCATCCCTTTAAATTTTAAAAATGAATCATTACTTATGTCCAGGTCCTGTATTTTGTTACAGAGCAAGTTGTAATCGTTTTGGATTCTACTCAAAGGAGACTGCAGACCAAGATTGGTTCTGAAAGCTGGTGCTGAACATATTTTCTTAATTTTATTCGGTTATATGCTTATAAGCATCCATATTTTTTACCTACTTCTTTTTTTTCTGCCGTTCTTATTTAATTATTATGATTACCAATTTGCCATGTTATTTTAATTGTTTTTATAAATAAATATTCATCTAACTCTGAAAAGGCAAACTGGAATGGCGAATGAGCATAGCATTGCTCCTAAATTGGAACGGCAGGTATTATTCGTATGTGTTACTTCAGAATACCATATAAAGATTATTTGCAATGCAATCTCAATGTTTCTCATACAAGTTCGATTCATATTTGGTTTGTGTATGAATATTTTCATTCGCGGCACACCGTTAGAAGTCCGTATCGTCTCAAAGTACTGTGCACTTGACATTGAGCTCAAACAACATGTTGAGTCGTGTAAACAACAATAAGGTATTAAATTATATTTATAATACTAATATGAGGCCCATTAGTTTCAAGTTTCAATCCATGCCGCCGAGCGCGTCTATTCAAAACATTGTGAAAACAGAATGACACTCATCCAAAAGTTATAAGGACGCCTTTGTTTCTTATATTTGGTGATGAAATTTGATTTATTAATAAACTAAATAATGATGTATTCTTGTTCCAGACGCAATGGTCTTAAAAATTTTAGATGCTCTTAGTATTAATTTTTAGTATCATATTAAAATGGTAGAAATACTTACCTATCTCAGTGCGTAACATTCATATCTAGTTTTATTTACATTTGGTCAAGGTTGGAATATTCAAATTCATTTGAGTTCCAAGTTATATCTCATCCTACTATAGTCTGGTCTGCACCAGACTCTGGCGATTTTAGTTCTTTTTGTAAGTTGCTAGGCAGTCTTTTAAATAGTATTTTTTTTCTTAATTAAATATAATACCTACTTAGGTATTAACTTTAAACTTTCATGTTCTAATTCATAAAATCGGTGAGTCTCATATAAACTTCCACTCTTTAATAAATTTTAGGCAATATGGGGTACGAAAATATAAGTTATGAATTTTAACCTCATCTAACCTAACCTTGGATTGCATTATTATTTAATTTCAGCTTTCAAGCACTCCAGGAAGTAGCCAAACATTGTAGTGATCATCAGTGTGTCAGTGACGAAATCGGCGTATTTTAGATATCAATAAAATCTAAAGTATTCGAGCTATTCAATTGTGACTTTGTATTTTTAAGTCTACTGATAACATCATATCCTGTGAATATGAACTATGTGGTACATTGGAAACCAATTCCATAAGAGTAAAAAAATATGTCTATGCGATTCGCTTAGCCCGTCTTGGCTCCCTCACTACCGTGCCCCCAGATGACCGGAGATCTTAGTCCAGCTGTAGGCGTAAAGGAGTAACCGAAGTAGGAGCAAAGACATGATTTCGCACAGATTATAAACAATAGTGTTTGTGAGGTGGTAGGGGAGACCGAGGGGAGTTGAAACAATTTTCACATTTTTTTCATACACGAAAAACTATAGAGATAAACCTCATGATATTAGTACGTATCGATATGTCATTCCATAAACTTGTGAATGGCTAATATTAAGAACTTGTTTGTGTTTAATATTGTGGTGAAAAATCGACTTTACCGTAAAGAGTCAACTTGTTTCAACTCCCCTCATACCGAGGTAAGATGAAACAGTGGCTGAGGGGAGTTGAAACATATGATTTTTGAGAATATTAAGGGCTGTAAAATAAAAATTATAATATCATAATAAAACAAATTATAGAATTTAACGGTATTAATTCAAACAATCAACTCTTGAATTGATCCCGAAGGGAAAGGACTTTAGAATCATTACGTGTTGTTATTGTTTTTGCCGAGGTGGGAGGCGAAGGGGGGGACACAGGAAGCCCCCCTGCAAAAGGGGAGGTTGCGAAAACCCCCCATTTACGAAAAAAAAATAGTAACACTTTTGATTTCAATTAGAATGTTAGGTTTCCCTATTTTGGAGAGCAGGCGGAGGAGATTACCCCCCCTCTCTTTAAAAAAGAGTTCAAAATTAGAATTCGTCACAAAAACTTGTGTATAAAAAAAACATTGCTTCTGGCGCTTCGCCGGCCGCCGGCACACTCGCTACGCTCGCTCGGCTCGCGCGTATTTGGTCACAGTTCTAACCTAACCATTCATAGTGATACCTATACTCAGTGTTTTGTTGATAATCTTCTTGAATATTAGCGCAAAATGGCGGATTACGTTTTGTTCATGAGAAATAAAAAAAGAACAAAATTTTGTTTTCTATATTAAAGCCGTGAAATGCTACTTAGCCTATTTTTTAAAGTAACATGGATAATTGTAACATTAACAATATATATTATTAAATAAAAGTTGGTCAGGTGCTACAAAACGTCAAAATTACTCAATATGGCGCAAAAATAACCTAACCACTACTGTTTTGTGTAAACTTTAAGCATTTTATTTTTGAAAAGTATTAGTTTACGCAGATTAAAACTTCAGAGGATTCCATGTTATATCGAAATATATTACCAAAAACAAAATGAAGCTCCTAGCCGACCGTAATGATTCTAAAGACGAGCCCCGGAAGGTCATATTCGTTATATAATAATTAAAAAAAATTGCGCCAAGCGCGAGTCGGACTCGCCGGTGTAGGGTTGCGCAGCAGCAAGTAACATGAAATAAAATTATTTTTAATTACTTAGGCACCTACTACAGCTTTAATATGAAAAAATAGTGGTTCACCGTTTATGAAGAATAAATAGAAACTTCACACCAGAAATCGTTCAAACTAAATTTCGTTGTTAGATTGTATGGGCATGTGCATCACTCTTTTTTTTTTGGATTTTGTAAACCCCATAGTTTAGAAATTAGAGGGGAGGGGGACACACTTATTTCAACTTTAGAAGTGTCGCTCGTGCAAATTATTCAGTTTATAAAAAATGATATATGAAACCCCAATACCATTTTTAAGATCTACACATTGATACCCCACACGTGGGGGTACGATGAAAGATAAATGTTTGAGTTTCAGTTCAATGTATGGGGAACCCAAAAATATTTTTTTTTCAAGTTTCGTATTAAAATCTAATTGCGGTTCACAGAATACACATACTTATAAAGTTTGAATAGTGTAGTGCTTATAGTTTCGGAGAAAAAAGGGTATACGGACGGACGGACGAACGGACAGACAAATAGACTTGACTAATCTATAAGGGTTCCGTTTTTTGCTATTTGGCTACGGAACTCTCAATGGAAGGTATAGTTTAATTGTAACTGAAAGCCGCATCACGGAGACTTTTCTGATGCAAAGATACTCTTTATGCTATGAGATCATAGGTATATTTCGTGACTCGCCATGCCTCTTTCAGTCTTTCTTCTATAGTCTGCAGTGGAACGAAATAAATCAACAAAAAAATATACCTGTTAGAAGTTGACTGCTGACCGATGTAAAATTGAAAACGAGGAGAGTTGAAACAGTTTGTTTCAAATCTCCTCAGTAAGAAAAAACTTCCCAATTTTTATTTAAACCATAATCAAGACGCTGGTACAAGAAATTCAATTGTACCAAACATATATCATAATTCTTTAGTTAATAAGCTTACGAAATATGTTTAATTAGAACCAAAATACAAAACCCTTATAAAATTATAGGCATTTAAAAAAACGTTCAGAACTTACTTTTCACGATTTTTGACACATGGCATGCAGAACTCCTAAACCGCACGACTGACGCCACCGACGCTAACTGACTGCTTCGCGGGTAGATAATAGTGATTAAAATGTTACCAATTCCTCATAGTTATAAGTACCGAGAAATCTGTACTGTTTCAACTCACCTTTGTTTCAACTCCCCTCGGTCTCCCCTACGTTAGAGATCGTTCAAAACCATTGAGATAAATTAGCGATAACGTAACGATATTTTCCAAATTCCTGTTTTTTTTTGGTGAAATAAAAAAAAGGTTTATCTATCATGATTACGTAAAGATTAAACGAATCATCGGCACATGCACACATCGGCACACCTACCTATACATAAGTAGGTAGATATACTCGTAAAATCTCCTCACTTAGGGAAAATAAACCTTTGTCGTCCTAAAGTGAAGCCTTTTTTACTCTACCTACCGCTAATCTTTACCAAGCGCTAGGTCCTACATAGAATCAACCAAAGAAAGAGGAACCTACCTACATAAATTAAAAATAGTATAGCAATAATATTTAATTATTTCATAAACATTAGAATTTATAAAAAAAATACGTTTATTAAATCATAATACAGACTGCTTCTCCAGATACTTATCGAACACAATGAAGCTTACACGCGACTTGCCTCGGAAGTGTTCGTCAAGTACCTTATAAGGTGGAGGAGCTTGAAACAATTTCCGATTATGTTAGGTGCCTCATTACCCCGTCATATACTTGGCAGTTACGTGTTGTCCGACATCGACCGTAGTACTACGCCGAGACGGGGGCGTGCCCCTCGCGGCCACGCCCCGCCAGAGCGGGATGACGATAGCGCCGCCTACCTTCCGCCGTCAACACAGAGTAACCCTGACAACATCGCCCGAAAACACCCTGTTCCATTCAATTTAAGGTCCAAAACCGTTTAAATATCATCTTTTAGTCGCACCAGATTTCATGGCGATGTACTTCTGCGCTCTTTCAGGCTGTACATGTATATACGAGTATGTACGTAAGTGGTGGCTGTCATGCAAATGGAGCCCTGTTAATGAAGCTGAGGAGAATTATGGCTATTGTTACTGCCCGGCCGGCTCTGTAATGGCCCATTTTGTAGGTGTACATCATAATAATAAATGGCATAATTATTCTTGCAATGACATTGGGCTGCGCATTATGCATGCATTTGGAAAACATCCAATGATTGTTTGGCTTATGGTGTAATTACCTAATGTAAGTGGGTACCTAAGCATAATTGTGATATACGAGTTTCTCTATTTGTTTTTGGCGAAAGGAAGAGAAAGTAAAAGAAAGAAGGAAGAAGGATTATTTATTTGCAAGAGAACCTGGAAATTTGTGTGATACTTATAGGAACTTCAAGTTGTTAAATGTACCGGGGTAACTTCAATCGAATGAAATCTGTATAGGTTGAATCAACAAATAAATGTATCTTTTAATAACCTACCTACCTATTACTTACCTATATATGATTTTTTTTGTTAGATGGGTTTTTTACCTATTTTCACTCGATAAATGTCAAAAGTTTAGAAATGGACATTAAAATGAGGGAATGTTTTTTAGAAAATATAAGAACTATTAATATGTGTTTATTTTTCTATTAGGATTCAGGATTAATCAGAAAAGGCTTGTGCCATTTTTGACGTTGTTTATCTTAATGATTCTTTTTTCACCTAAAGAAAAACGTCGAAGTTAAAAAAATATTTCATTATGTCCCATCACAAAAAAAAACAGATTAGGTACTTATTAATTTCAAAAATATATATTGGTTTAAACGTATATAATTAAAAAGATAAGTAGCTAGATAAATATAGGTACTACTTCTACATGAAACTTAGGTATTCACGTCCTCTCACAGCTGGTTACAAAGTTAGTGGTAGAAGGGAAAATGGTTTGAGTAAGGAGGATATGGACCTCCAAAGCGATGTAATGTTGGTTTTCTGTGAATTTATATATAAATCGGGCTTTATTATGCTTTCATTTCCCACTGGTAGTACTACGTGGGTTCGGGAGCGTTGGCCGGCGTCGCGCTGAGCTAGCGCGCGGCGACGCGGCACATTTTTCTAGTGGCAAGGTCGGGCTTTGCCAGTGGTGACGTCACTCGCCACTTTCCATTTCCCGTGGTAGCTCAAATTTTGGACACACAACAAATGATGAAGTCATCGGATACGTACAGTACAGAGTGATAAGTCGTTTGTCCATTAAAACCCGTTGCTAGAGCAAAAATAAAAAGCTTAGGAGTTGAGACTGGGAAGAATATAACAATTTTGTTTAAATTCAGAAATTCTACAGATTTTTTTTATTGCTGCTCAAATTTGAAACTTAATAAGTACCTACCTATCTAATCTTTACTATAATAGGAAAACATAAATATCTACCTACCTTATTGATTAGTACATCCATTTCTATACTTTGGGAAAGTTCCTGAAATATTGGAGCAAGGTCAGTTAGCCATAAATGCAGTTTGTTTGGTGCCAGAGATAATTTGGATACCTAAGTCTTCTAGCACAGTTAAAAACCACATTTATATTAAATGGTAAAAGTTTTGGTTACTTTATTCAATGATTCATGTAAATGTAACACTATTACTGCTATATCCCCGAAGGAGCTCTTAGGAAACTTATTGGATGAAAAAAGGTAAGGGTATTCTAACAAGCCACTACGCGTTAAAAATATAATTATACATTTATTTTTAGCAGTGAAAGTCAATACACTAAACAGTTACATATTAATTATGAATTAATTCAGGCTTTAAAAAATAAAGTTTATTATAATTCCTCTATTTTACCATAAACCATTCAATTATGATAAAAAGATACCTATTCGAAATTTCAATATACGAGTGATTTTTAAAGACCATCTAAAAATATTGAATCTTGAAAATCTAAATGCGGTTCACAAAATACATTCCGAGAGTTTCAACAGTACCTAAAGTTCTTCTAATTTCAAAGAAAATTACTAACTTTTTACTATTTGGCTAAGGAACCCTAAAAATCGTCATATAACTGTGTCTGTTATTGAACTCGCGTCGTACGTGGAGGGCCTAAAGCGCCGAGTGCGGAGCGCTTACGAGCGCTGAGTAAGCGCCGAGCCAGCTTTCCTCGTACGCTCGATACCGTCATTCACTAGTTCGATTCAATAAATACCTTGTGTTGATAGATTAAGTTGTATCTTTCGTAACATACCTGAAATCAATTTATTTGAAAAGAAAACTTGGTCAATTATTTCATGATCACAAATTTATAGACACTTTATTTTCGAGGATAACCGTAGGAGACCTAGAGTGGCCGACGTAACCACAGGATTAGCAGTTGAAGTGGCAATGGGCAGGGCACATAGTGCGTAGAACCGATGGCCGATGCGGCGGATAGGTTCTCGAGTGGCGTCCACGTAACGGGAAATGAAGCGTAGGCAGACACCTAACAAAATGGATTGATGACCTGGTTAAGGTGGCGGGTAGCAGATGGATGTCAACGGCTATTGATCGCCCCGCGTGAAAATCATTAGGGGAGACCTTCGTTCACCAGTAGACATTTTGGGCTGTACTGATAATAATGATATTTTAAGGTATATTTAGGTAATGAACCAAAGTGTATCGGCTTTATTTCTTAAATTCCAGAATGAGTCTGGGTTCCGGGCGGTTTAACGGATAATTAGTTTATTTTATTAATTAAAGTATTATGCAATCTATATTTACGCGAGGGCCGAAGCCGGGTATATTCATCTGAATGGTGACATAAAAATCAACTCTTTCTCGCGCCATCTATGTATTCATAACTAAAAACTGTGGCAGGTATCTTGACGTCTCAACCAAATTTGGTTTCTTTTTCGGGATGATCGTTAAAGGCCACAGTTGCCACTTACCACCTAGTGGGCAGTCTGCGAGAGTGATAGACTCGCAGAATTAATAAAACACAGCACTAATAATAATACTAATTCAAAAATAAAATAAAAATGCTTAAAATCCATTTTATTTAAGAGGTTATAAGTTCAGCAAAAGTAAAACAATTTTTATTATTAACATATAAGCGGTAACTTGTTTTTTTAAAGTGTACCAAAGCGAAATGAAAACAAAAATACGAATCAATCCTTTTAATAATTTCATTGATCGAAGGTGGCGTGCCCGACCTAGGTTTTTTACCTGACATACAAGGTACAGAGTACGATATCTGCAAAAAAAGAGCTGATGGCGAACTATGCGCGGCCTGAGCCAGCACTCGCGCGGTCGATACCCCTCATCGGCACAACGCTTATATTAGTAACTGAAACTGTTTTATGCGAATATTTTTTGGGAAGTAAAAAGTTAGAAATCAAGCTGTCAACACACTTGAATTTAAGCCAACTGTAACCTATAAATGATAATCGCGCAATTCTTATTTTTTATCAACTTCTCCAAAGGACAGTGACCATTCTGTTAAATCTTAGTCTGTTTGACTGCTCAGGAAATAAAAACAATAATTCAGTATGAATATAATAATATTTTTATTTCCTTAGCAATTAAGCAGACTAAAATTAATAGTTTCTCTCATGTGAAGTTCAAAAATGAAATAAATGAAAATCCTTTATTGAATCACAACAACAATTAATCAATAGAATCAACTATCTATCCCGGTCTTTTTCATACTACACAACTAGTGTAGAGCGTTGAATGAAGAGAATGCTATTGAAAAAATACAGTTGTGTTAAATAAGTAATTTTCGTTTCATAGTTAGTACGAACAAAACAGAAGATGGTGAGAGCATTGACCCGATAGCTGCAGAACACAGAGTCTGCAGGAATCGGGCTGATAGCGCGCGTCGAAGCCTGAGCCAGCGTTCCTACTCGGTCGATGCCTACTTGGCCTTGGGAATTGGCCTATATTGTGCCATTATATATTTGATGTGAAGTAACGTCACATATGTAGGGACATTCAAACACATTCCGTGTCTTTATGAAAGATTATTAGAATCAATGCCTACTCGATTAAATTGGTAATTTCAGTTTAAAAATAGTTTATATAAGTAATAGAGTTAATATATGTTAAAAAATAAAAAATAATAAATAAAATCTTTTACCGCGCGTAAAGTCGCGGGGTAAAGCTAGTTATTCATAAATTGACCTTTTGAATAATTATAACTTTGTTAGGTAAATGTTAACTACAAGCCATCAAGTTCACAACGGGTCATTTTGCGCTTGATATCAGTACTCAACTATCCTCATAGGTTGGTCGGTTTCCAATCAGCTATCGCTTAGTTCTATCGATCCTGCAACGAAGTGATCAAGGGAATTTAAATTAAAAAGGATAAACTAACGCTAAATTGTATCATTATGCGGCAGTAAATGATATTCGCCATCTGAGCTTGCCAGGGAGCTAATTATAATAGTAATTAATACATCGTGAGAAAACCTTCACCCACGCCTGCGAAGAGATTCAAAGGTTGTGCGTGAAGTCATCCAATCCGCACTTGGCCCGCGTGGACGACTAAGGCCTAATCACCCTATTCGTGTAGGCTCGTGCCCCTCCGTGGGGCTACGTTTGATGAGCTAGATGATGATAGGGCCTTGCGTTCGTTTGTATAAGTACCTCTGCTACTACTATTCTATCGACTTGGTAGTACTCAAGGATGTTTAAAGTTTATTTGGAGGCAATAATATTATGCTCTGAAAGATCTTTTTATAATCTTCATCTACATAAAAGTTCCAGTCTCTATCGATTATATTGGGATTCGAATTAAACTCAGATTCATGTTATCATATTTTATAAATTCAAATTCTGTCTTTTATACAAAGTACGATGTGAGCTGTTAATTCATTTGTTCAGCCAAACACGAACGGGTTCACAGAGTTCGAGAGAGGAGCGCGGGGCGCGGGGCGGACGGGACCGCTAACTAAGCACTATTGCCAATCGATAGGTCGTCACGACGCCGCCCAGCTCGCCGGACACGCTCGACTCATCACTTTAGATGCTGCTACGTCAGGTCACTCTCCTTTTCTCGATGTCCTTCAAATTAGCTTTGTAGGTCAGGTTTTCGCTGGTCCAGTTCCACGTGGCGTTGTTGACGCATTTGCCCGCTGTGACCACCTGCTTGAGCTTTGTGTTTAAACTGATTATTGATATAAAATATGACTGCTAAAGGTGTTCTATCTTTGTGGCAGACTTGATGAGTGGTAAGCAAATGATGTTGTGATTATCTTAAGAATTAAAAAGGAACGCTTATTTGGTAACGTAGAGTTAAAGAGCGCGTCATTGCCAATGTATTTCTTCCGTTATACTTGCTTATAATTTGTGCTTTGAGCTAAAGGAAATTATGAATTGAATTTGAATATAATCATTGAATTCCAGTAATTAGACTTATGTGCTTTATAGCCATGTTACTAAATATCGTGACATTTATGTGACAAGTTTAGATCTCATTTGTTCGATTTTTATAAAATGTTACCACCACTGGGCTTCTTTAAATATCAATCTTAAGAAACCAAAGTGTATACGTATAGGTACAGCCTTCATGCTTCTGTTGGTCTTCATTGTTTGGTATCGAAATTTACCAGCCAGGTGAGGTTTGCTTGGTTCCTAAAAGTTACATGCCTCCTCCTCCACTTGATATCAAATCAAATGACCAGCTTGTAACGTCACGTAAGATGCAAGCCCATACGGATTGGTGGGTGACCAAGATTAGCATTAAGTTAGCTGGGAACAACGGCTTCTCAAGCATGGAGGGACTCAAAATTTCAATCACCTAATTCGATTATTGTGATGGTTGCTTGAATAGGGCGATCGTCGATCGAGCAGAACAAGCTAGCTGCTACGTCATCGAGCGCTACTGTGGAAGGAGTCATCATCAGCATGAGCTCATTATACGTCTCTATCGAGTGGCACGAACCTACCCGTATAGGGTACATTTGCCATGGTCGTCCACGCGGGCTCAGTGCGGATTGGCCGCCTTCACGCACAAAACTTGAATTTCTTGGTAAGCGGTCGCAGATTTCTTCACGATGTTTTCCTTCACAGTAAGAGCGTCGGATAAACGTACTTATAATTTCGAAAAATCGAAAAAGCTCTGGAATGTGGTGGGATTTGAACCTGCACCCTCCAGATCGGAAGACAACAACAGTCCACCAATGAGCCGATGCTGACACTGAAGCTCAACTTGACGCTTTGGAAGCAGTATTTTATATGAACATTGAACATTTTCATAATAATAAATGGATAAGTTTCTACATAATAAATAACTGTTTCCATGTTTGTTATGGTCTAGTTACAAGCTAATTCATGTATTACACAACAGGCAATAGTCGTAGGTTCTATATGTTATCTCCAATGCGTGGGTTCATGGAAGTGCAAGAAACGCATGCTTAGCTCACTTTCACTGCCATTGAACGTGCTAAGATAACTATAAACATGAACTTGATGATGTGTGGAAAATAAGTACATGCCATTATAACATACCCTAATACACACATTATTAACATACTATAGGGATTTAGGTATTATAATGATGATTAAATTATTAAAACTTTATGAAAAAGTTAAAAGTAAAGTTTGTTACTTTAATAAAAGAATTACAGATTAATTTAATATGTTAAATAATTAATTTAAACATTTTGTATTTGTATTGTTTCAATTAAAAATAATATTCGCCGAAGAAAATTAGTAGGTATGATAAAGGGAAAGTATGATAAATAAACCTTATTTATTAAAAGAAAACTGCATTTGTGATTACTGCAATTTTTAACAGATCAGCCCGTAATTGAATTCACGCTCATTTGCAAATAAGACTCAAGAGGCAAGGCGTCACTTGCGGTGTAGGCGCGGGTGGAGCAGCCACTTGCTTGGACTTAAGCGGCGCTCATTCCATTAAAGAATTATAAAAATGCTAGTGCCTGCCTTGACAATGGATTGCGCCCTTGCTCCCGCAAACGGCGCCCTCTTGGGCGGTTGCTATCCAACTGTTTGCCTATGCAAAATCTTGACGAGTACATTTTGCATTCGTCTTCCCGCATGTGTTTTATATTCGTTTACTCCGGTCGGCCAAGCCCGTAATCGGCGCGGTGTTTGCGAGGGGAACTCTGCTGACAGAGCCCCACAAATATATGTCGTAAGATTTAATAGACATGTAATGGATATCTGGATGACGTTTTAAGGATTTGAGCAAACCGAATATGTCATTTCATCCTCGAGTAATTGGAATTTTATTTGCTGGATTTTTGGATCGCTCTTTTCGATTTCAACGATGAGCTTTTGTGAGCTTTCGGTTTCGGTTATGATGTACGTTGAACACATAAGGTTTTCAATATCTTAGTATAGGCAGCAATGTCTAGTTTTTTCATACCTACTTATTCTTATTTTAAATACTAGGTATGCGTATTTTGTTTTCTTGTATTAACTTTCGAAGAATAAAAAAGTAATTAATCGTATTGCAAATATTTTTCTATTTTCTTAACTATTACCCATAATTTATCAAAACTATAATAGTGGGAGATCTTCAAAAAAAGGAAAGGTAAACAAATGGTTTTCATGTCATCATCAAACGTGAATTTCTTAAGTTAAAAGGAGGACTTTGCAAATTAAAAATTAAAGCATACAACCTCTGGTACCAACTGACTAACCTCACCTTCATGTTGTACACATTGCTGAATATTCTAGTAGGTCTCTGGCTGCTAACTATTATTGAACTACATAGCGCAAGAGACGCAAATTTTTAAGGGCTGCTCATGGTACACTCTGTTTGTGTTGACAAGTAACTCGTTTGCTGTTCAGCAGAATGCACAGTAACTTGGGTTGAAAAGTCCAATGCCGGGACCTCTTAATGAATATTCATGTATTGATAACGTCTTATCAAACGAGGCATGCTATTAAACTAAAATTAAATGTTGACTATTATGTCTAGTTTTTTAAGGGAAACGGATTCCGAACGCTGGCATGTTTTATATGAGTTGAAATATCCGTACATTGCTTCTGTTATGAATTGAAATAACTCACGATTACATTTTAAACGAAACATGTTGTTTAAGAATACTTAGACATCTTAACTGTAGATATCTATGCCAGGTTTTCTGGAGCTTTACACCTCAGTAAGTGTGAAAAGCGTCGGGCTCCTTTGAGCTCTTGATTTAAGCATGATTTAAGTGAATTAAGGCACGCGGTGCGTGCGGCTTCCCGCCGCTCTTGTTTAACGCGTCGCCGAAGCTCAGTCAAAGGCATTGCCTTTCGAAGCTAAATTGCATGGAGAACATTTTTTGCGTGCGATCATTTGTAAATTCTCACTAAGCTATAGTTACGGCAACATTATCATAATACAACAGAGAGAGTTTGAACGATTTGCGTAAAGGCATTTTATTGTGCTCAATGTTATATCAAGCATTTTATTGCCCAAACTAGTGTCTTCTGCGCATTAAGACGTGAAAATAAACGTGAAAAGATGGCAGGTAACTATAGGATAAAAGATGATATGAAAAAGTAAATCTGTCAATCGGGGTTTTCCAATGAACTTTAGTTAACGTTAAACATACCTTTATACTCGTAGTAGGTATTTCTCAAACGTTTTGAAAATTTGAACTTAGAATTGAAAAGATATTAGTTCACGTAACCTAACTTTGAAGTAATGCTTAATGAAAGCGAAAAAGTTTTTTTATGACATTAACAGTGAATATTAAAATCAACTGTACTTTTTTATTGTGTCCCACTAAAAAATAAATCATTCACTAAGAGTAAATTAACGTAACGAAAAAAAACTGTTAATTCAATAAAAACCTTAGGACAATAAGTACGTTAAAAACTGTGTTAAAAACCCACAACCTTTAAATCTCTTCGCAGTCGAGCAGTTTTCCTTCACTGTAAGAGCATCGGGTAACGTACATATAATTTCGAAAGTCCGAATACACATTGGTTCCTATTCAACCTATCGCAGTCCACTGCTGGACATAGGTCTCCCCCATTTTGCGCCAGATATCCCGGTCCTCCGCTTTCCTCATCCAGCCTCCACCAGCGACCTTTCGCAAGTCGTCGGTCCATCGGGCCGGACACTACGCTACGCTTGCCGAGACGCGATCTCCACTTCATAACTCGTCTTTTCCAACGGCCATCGGTTCTGTTGAGTTGAGTGACTTTGAACTAAAGAAGAGAGAGAGAGAAGAAAAAAATCTTTATTCAAATAAATCTGTTACAGATACTTTTGAATCGTCAATTGTTATTATTATCATATTTTTGTGACTCTACCACCGTAACCGAACTTGTGAACCAATCCCGCAGTCAGTGTCCATGTCTCAGCTGCGTATGTAAAATACGGGTAGAACGCATTGCTCAAAGACTTTCGTCTTTAAGCATTGCGGAATAGTTGACGTTAGACATGACGTACTTACCGAATGCCGCCCAGCCCAACTGAATCCTCCTACTAGCCTCCTCTCGAAGTTATGCCGGCCAAGTTGGATGGTTTGGCCCAGGTAGATATACTCCTGCACAACCTCGAGACGGACGCCATCGACGCATATCGGTTGTGGCATGACACGACTGTTGAACATGACTTTCGTCTTGTCCAAATTCATGCCAAGCCCAACTCGTCGGGAAGATTCATTAAGGCTGTTCAGCATCTCCGCAAGCTCTTCCGATGACTCTGCCACGATGACGATATCGTCAGCAAACGAGATGAGAAATATACTCTCCATTGACGTTGACGCCTCGTTCAGACCAGTCCAGGGTCTTGAAGACATCCTCCAATGCGTTTGTGAACAGTTTCGGGATAACATCCCCCTGTCTCACACCACGACGCAATTGGATGGGTCTTGTCCGCTGGTCTTGGATCTGAACGGTCATCGTCGCTGCGTTGGAGAGATACTTCATCACCTCGATATATCGCCAGTCGATACCGCATCGCTGCAGAGCCTCCAGAACAGCCCAGGTTTCGATGGAGTCGAAGGCTTTCTCGTAGTCCACAAATGCCATACACAGCGGCTGGTTATACTCTTCGGTCTTCTGTATAAGCTGCCGAACAGTATGGATGTGGTCCACGGTGCTGTAGCCTTTTCGAAACCCAGCCTGCTCCGGTGGTTGGAATTCGTCAAGTCTTATGGCGAGACGGTTCGCTACAACTCTGGAAAACAACTTATAGACGTGGCTCAGAAGCGCTATCGGTCTATAATTCTTCAAGAGAGTTTTGTCACCCTTCTTGAAGAATAAGACGACAACGCTTCTGGACACGCCTCCGGTGTAGTTCCTGGTGGAGACGGCATTAAAGAGCTCAACTAATGCCCTAAGGACGGGCTGTCCACCGGCTTTTAGGAGCTCTGTCGTAATACCGTCATCCCCGGGGCCTTCCCATTCCTAAGTTGCTCCAGTGCTGCACTAATCTCGCTAACGTCAATATCCGGGATATCTGCGTATAATGCGCCTAGTGGGCACGTGGATCTTCGGTGTCCTTGGTCTGTGGCTGATGAGCGCTCGATGAATACAGTCGTCCATAGAATTCTCAACCTCTTCCAGGATCTGGGCGAGTCGAGTAATTGCCCATCTGCGTCTTAAGCTTCACAGAGTTCCTCCCAAGTGGTTTTTGGAACTTTGGACAATTTGGTACGTGGCGGGATTTGAACCTGCGCCCTCCCGGTAGGAAGGCAACAGTCCACACCATCGAGCTACCGACACTTTAAATTTCTTCTCTTTTCAATCATCATCATCATCAGCTCATTAAACGTCCCCACCGAGGGCACGAGCCTACCGTATAGGGTGATTAGGCCTTAGTCGTCCACGCGGGCCAGTGCGGATTGGACGACTTCACACACAACCTTCGAATCTCTTCGCAGGCGTGCATGAAGTTTCCTCACGATGTTTTCCTTCACCGTAAGAGCGTCGGATAACGTACATATATTTTCGAAAAATCGAATATCTCTTTTCAATATATTTACTGAAGTGCAAGAATTCTGTGAGACTGTAGTATCAGTCCTATAGATTTTACACATGGGCACTCTCATATATTAAATGAATAAATAATTGATCGTCGGAACTCGATAATTTTGCGAAATCAATGCATAACAACTTGGGCTATAGGAACATAAACCGATTTAAATTCTTATGGACTAGAAGTCATGGTCGTATATCGTTTCTGGATTGGATTGTTTTAATAGACCCTGACTTGAGACAATGTATTGGTCAGGTTGCGGCCGACATCCTGTCGGTTGTACCGGGAAGGCAGGACGCGATAAGATACTGTTTAACTACAGGTGCTCCCAGTTCTTGTAACCATTTAGTCAACTTTAATATTGTTATATTGCTTTGTGTATTTCATGGCTTCTTCTGATCAAAGTGTATGTCTTGCAAAAAAGATGTTATAACAACAAAATTTTATTAATCCAATTTAGTGCATTCGTAAACCCTGGTCAATGTGGAAAGCTGGTGACTGCAGCGAAATGACGGGCAGTAAATTAATAAAATTCGAAAATTATATTAATAAATATAACACATAATTAACTGCCTTAATAGAATATTTATGTGCGACTTTTTCAATAGTTTGGTAAGGACGATGCATTCCGAATCTCCTATTTGGCCGAAAAAAAAAAGATCGTTTGTTTCGGTTCCCGCGACTACAATCTTAGGATAATTGTAGTTATCATCCATCAACCCGCATACGGCCAGCGTGGTGGGACAACACATTAAAATGTTCCACCCGAAATGCCTTTTGATTGGTAAGAAACCAAGCAATTTCATTATACTTTATCGTTATTAATTACTTATATCACAAGAAAAAAGTTTC
>PQWD01006409.1:104511-172721 GCA_019425675.1 Leucinodes orbonalis | reverse complement strand
TTATCCGATGCCCTTACGGTTAAGGAAACATCGAGGAACCTGCGCATGACTGCGAAGAGATCCAAGTTAGGCGTGAAGTCGCTCCACACTGGCCCGCGTGGACGACTAATGCCTAAGCACCCTATACAGGTAGGCTCATGCCCCTCGGTGGGGACGTTTAATGAGCTGATGATGACGAGTAGTGAGACTGATTTATAATCAAATTGATTTGATATTCCAGCACAACTTTAATGTTAATTGCATAAAATGGTATTCATAAAGTAAAATAAATTGTCTCATATTGCCTACTATAAAATAGATAGAATGAGTGCAAAATTTTTCTATTACGATCCATCAGCGCATTTATTTCACTATTGAGGCACAATTACTTTAACTTTAGCAGAATGGGGCCTGGTATTGGAGTTTCTAAAACCGCCCCACGGAATCTGACGTGGTGTTAATGTATCATAATCATCACCAGCTTTTGACGTCCCACCACAGAACCAGGCCTTGCCACACAGCTTGGCTATGGGAAGTTTGGGCCGTAACTAGTGATGCAGGTGTCCCATTTGCGCGGACGTCCCATTTTCAGGGGTCTGAGGATGCGTCCGATCTAGACGCTAAATGTCCCGATTAATTAAAAAAGAAAATCAGATGTTTCATTAAAAATATATATTTACGCCACATAACTTCTACAAATTACATCACTGTCAAATTCAAAATGGCACGTCATCAGCGTCACATCACATTTTTTATTGTTACCTGTCCCTATCTACAACTTCAAATCCCGATATTATGGCCTCGTGGGCGATTTTATACAAATATGGACTACTACTTGGACTAGCCGTAACCCAAAACGCGAGCTTAATGCGGATGAATGTTAAATATTATCCTATTGTAGTCGGGACCTAACATGACCTCCGGCTGTTAGGTCCGGCTGGACAGGTTTGGACGAGACTTTTTTTGCAGAGTAGCTTAATGTTATAAGAATGTTATACTGCGGGAGAATCTGGGGGCACGGCAGTGCGCCGCCGCACATTCGAGCTCGAAGCAAATACTGCCGTACCATCCTTTACAGGATTCCATTTCGCCGCATTTCAGGCCCCGATTGAGAACCTTTGGATAATACGCCAGAGCGCTTGAATTTTCGTCATCTATATGATATAAACTTACTTTAAATCCAAATTCAAGTCTGTAGGTCATTTAGTTCCGACGTTAAGCGAAAGCAAAGTTCGCATTTCGACAGACACTCACTCACTCACTCACGCACTCACTCACTCATCAGTGATCATCAAATAGAACTAGTACTTCCCATTAACTCAGAAAGCTGAATTTCGGTACAGAGTAAGGGGTTTTATGGCTATATAAAGGGAAAACTATGAAAACTTCGAAAATCAAAGATCTGGTACCTGGTGACCCTGCTTAGATAACAAAATCATCAAAATAGAACTAGTACTTCCATTAACTCACAGAGCTGAAATTTGGTACAGAGTCAGGGTTTAATGGTTTCATAAAGGGAAAACTATAAAACTTGGATAATCGAAGATCTGGAGTACCTGGTGACCCTGCTCTAGATAACAAAAGAGCCCAGCCAAAGTATAAGAGATGACATACCGCCTTTAAACAATATATATTTAACATGGTGGGCCGCTTCATCCGATGTCAAAAATCGGGGGGGGGGGGAAACGGTGATTCAATAGCCCATGCTATTGAATCACCGTTTTCCAAGTGGCAAATTTGTACCGTCAATGGTAGCGGTTCTGGCGACAGATTGGTGCAATGGTGTCATGAAGCACCTAGTTTTGTATCCTTGTGTACTCTTCAACGGCCAGTCACACAACATCAACCATAATAATTAATTAATTGCAGTAAGGAACTTAGACTTGGCACGTCTTTGTCTTGATTTCATTACTTTTTAGAGATAATCAAGCAGCACCATCGAGACTTGGCTAGATTTTTACAGAATGTTTTTGGTGGGATATCTTATACCGCGGTTACAGCTAATTAATATTTTTTATTAATTTAAGTAGTAATTATTTAATATTAATTTAGTAGTGACCTCAACTATATTTTTAATAATTATATTTATATTATACTAGAACAATATTTAAGTAGTTATAAATAAACTCATACACATACCTCTGCAAAAAAACAAAAAGAAAGTATTATTTGTAATATTATTAATTACTTGACTTAAAACGGTATGTACGTGTTTGTTTTTAATAGTCTGGGTGTTTCTATGTATAAAATGTATGTATATACGAAAAAAGCATACAAGTATGTTTATCCATTGTTTAGAATACATTTTTTTTATTATGATGGGCTTGCACTTGAGCACAGACTATACTGATGGAAGAGACGTGCTCTAAGATGGAGCGAGCTTGCCCAGAAAAGCCTATTCACTCGTTATTTAAATGTCACGGGGTTGTATGTGGCCGGAAACACAGATGCAGGTAGTTCATTCCATTCATTTGCAGTACGCATAATGAAAGTAGATGCAAAACGCGTAGTCCGGATACGGGGAACGTCAACCACAAATGGATGAAATTTTGCAGTCCGCCTTGATGACCTATGGTGAAAGGGAGACGATGGCGATGATATTACAGGCTAATGCTTAGTCAGGGGCGCTGTGTGAGTGTTAGTCGATATTTATTCAATATTATGAATAAGGTAAAAAGAACGTTCTAATAATAACTAAGCTAATTTAGTGAAAATAATTATACTGCAGAATGTAATGCAGTTTTTGTAGTGGCACCTTAATACATAATTTACTTGCATTATACGCATAATAGTTTTTTACAATGCAATAGAAACTTTGATAGCGTAAGCAGACCATGATGTGGCGTACCGCGTATTCGCTGAATGGGTATTGTTAAAAACCATTGTTGGATTCAATAAGTTATGAAATTGAAATACTAGGATACTTATTGACTACTGTTAAGCGTAATTTATATACCCATTACGACCCATTTACTGTTGCGTTTGAGAGGTCGACTGCAACCCCAAGGGTTCCGGGTTCGATCCCTGGGCAGTACAAACATTTGTGTGCATGAACATGTTTGTTTGTAATGGCCTGGGTATTTTCTATGTATAATGTGTATGTATTTACAAAATAATATTAAGTATGTTTATCCGTTATTTAGCACCCATAATACAGGTTTCACGCTTAACTTGGGGCTAGATGGCGTTGTGTGAATGTCAGTGGATATTTATATTTACTTATATATAAAACATTCGCTCTTTAGCTAAAGCTCTTTTCATATTTAATATGTTTGTAAGACACGGTAGTCATGTTTTAAAGACACAATCGACTTAAATTGATATTGTAAGGTTCCTTACATTACAATATTAATTTAAATTGTTTTTTGTTTAACAGGGCACCTTATAGGTACGCCCATGAGCTTTTCCATTGTGTCTGAGATCCTCGCGGTTAAAGAATTAAAGCACAAATACAGCAAATGTTGGGTTAACCGTATCGATATTCCAACGCGCTAGCTGTCTGAATATTTCAAACCAACGCAGACCGCAACAATTAATATTACGTATGGGGATCCCGTATTGGTTACGAAAAAACAACAATTTGTACGTATAATCGAATGTTTCTGTAAGTTAATTTTGACATATTGTCGGAATGGTCTCGTGAAATTACTGGGTATAAGAGCCCTTATATCGACTTAGGTGTCGGGCGCCAAGTGGCATTGATGAAGAAAGAAGGTGAAGGTGCGTCGGTGGCTCAATGGTGTGGACTTTTGCCCCCCTACCAGGAGGGCTGAGGTTCAAATCCTGACACGTATCAATGTGTTTTTGAATTTTCGAAATTATATATATGTTATCCGACGCTCTTACGGTGAAGGAAAACATCGTGAGGAAACCGGCGCACGCCTGTGAAGAGATTTATAGGCTGTGTGTGAAGTCGTCCAACCCGCACTGGGCTCGCGTGGACGACTAAGGCCTAATCACACTATACGGGTAGGCTCGTGCCCCTCGGTGGGGACGTTTAATGAGCTGATGATGATGAAGACATTTTTCATTATTTCATAATTTGATTGTTTCACTGTCATTAAAATAGACTTCATCTTATGCAGAAGAATGCCATTTGTGATCATATTGCGTTAATCGTACTATACATACTTTAAACACTTTTCAATATAATTAATAATAATAATAACACACAAATACATAATAACACAATACAATTAATAAATCAACAACTGCAATAGTGCAAAATACATAAAATTATCAAAACAAAAATAATTTTCTCAAATACTCCTTACAGAGGTATAGAATAAAGATGAAAATAGTATAATTAAATTTTTTATATATCATTTATTTCTTTTAATGATTTAATAATTGAATTATTATTTTTAATTTAGTGAAAATATTTCCAAATAGTACAGATTTTATTTAATAATCATATATATTTTATTTAACATATCATTTACCAATTTAATACAAAGAATTTTTATTGTAGAAATATCTTATTGAAGCATTGAAGTCCCCCTCTCTGTCTGATTGTGCTGTGCCCGACAGGGTCCATATTGATACATGCTTGTTATGATTATACCAACCTATAAACATATGGAAAAGCAATAAAGAATTGAATTGAATTGAATTGAATACATTAAATTCTGTACAGATTATATTTTCATCTCATTAACGCGACTACTTTATTTTATTATTGCGCGCAATTTCAATGCAATAAATAAGTAATTGCGCAATCATTCCGCTATGAAATCCATTTAATAACGCGTGAACCACAAAGCCAAATGCACTTATTAAATTAATCATTCATTCTAAATTCTGCATTTCGTTGTTAAGCCTCTTTTGAAATCTAAATCATTTCTTTTTCCAAATCATAATTGAACGGAATGTTCAGTTCGCTCGCCTGGTGATAAGGTATACGCCTAACACTAACTATTAACTTATATGCAGTGTTGAAGGAAAATAAAAGCAGGAGGTAGTCATTATATCCCGTCAATACGGCCCCGGGGTCGGGACACCCGAGACAACAGATATTAGGTCTCTTTTACCCGGTAATTTCACTAGCCACAGTGCTCTCATCTCGAAGCACAAAAATGCATGTAATCTTATTAATTCACGGGACAATATCTGGCACTGCGGAGGTACCTACCTAGACGACTCAGTAACGAGTCTACCTCCAAGTAGTAGGTTTTACTGTGTGATCTTGATCGTAATTTTTTGGGTCATTATAATCTTTGTAATACTTGTTTCACTTGCGTGAAAAACCAACCGAACGATCACCGATGTATCAAACTTGGAGGAATGGTCGCTAAACTTACGAAAACTTCAGATTAATTACCACAATTATTTCAATTATTTAAATTCGAAATTATTTAAAATACTACCTTGTCAAAATAGCAGGAATATCTCAGTCACACTTTTTGCACACACCGGACTACATTTGAAGTATAGGTCCAATACAAATTAGCAACTACACTGGCGTTCTATTCTTCCGAATAATGGAAGAAAAAAAAGATTATTCTATTCAAAGTGACAGTTGTCTCTTGCCACCAGTTGGGCTATCTACTTGATGACTAACTCTGCTTCCTATCATTAAAATTAATAGTACAATAAAATTATAAGTAGACAAGCTTCAAAACAAAACGGAATTATTTCAGAAGTCTGTTTTGTTTTGAAGGTATCATTTTCAAACAAAGAACACATCAAATAAAATCAAAAGATGCTTTATTTGGATCGAGACACCAACCCCAAATACCTTAAGGCTAAAAGCGTGTTCTCCAAACATACATAGAAAGTATCATTTATTTATAAATAAAATAGCACAAATTCAATACAAGCTCAGTGAGTGGCCATGGTCAGCTTCAAAACTCAATAAATGTAATATGAAACATGTTTTGAAATGTCGTAAACTGATGCCACAAGGTAATAGCAGATAAGAATACTAATTCAGAAGGTATGTCACCTATACACTATTAACAAAACATTAAGAAGAGAACTAGTAGAATTGCTCATTTTAACGTTATCCCCTACCCACCCGACTAGTGTAGAGATTCCTGCGATGAATGAAAATATGGCAAAACGCTTTCGTGTTGCGTCGCAGGCCCTCAATCCAGCAATAGCTTCACAGAACTTCGGTTAAGTTTCATCATCAGCTCATTTAACATCCCCACCGAGGGGTACGATACTACACGTATGGGGTGATTAGGCCTTAGTCGTCGACGCGAGCCCATTGTGGATTGAACGACTTAACGCACAACCTTTGAATCTCTTCGCAGGCTTGCTCAGGTTTCCTCACAATGTTTTCCTTCTACGTAAGAGCGTCGGATAAAGTACATATATTTTTCGAAAATTCGATAACACATTGGTAGGTGGCGAGATTTGAAACTAAGCCGTCCCGTATAGGAAGGCGACAGTCCATACCATTGAGCCACCGACGAATAAGGTTAAGTTTAATTATAACAAAACACAATTTCGTATGACCATCAATTCGACTTCACCCTGTATAACGTGCATGCATCTAGCCCCAAGGTAAGGACGTGAAATCACAAACATCCCGATGTCCCACATCCCGCAGAGGAAACAATCTCGTCCCGGGGGCCTGTACCGAAGCACCTCAGTGATCAAGTGGAGGAATGGCATCCGTGCTGAGACGGCAACAGTGGCTTATGAAAGTGCGCTGTCCACATTATTAAACCGAGCCGGCCTAGTCTTGGGGACATACGGCTGGCGTGGATAGCCAGTTTTGCGCCAAATATAAATTTGTTGATTTTGTTTATTTGTAAACATATTTTAAATATAAACAAAGTTTTTGATATAAATTCGCTATCTTTTGTTTAATTTTAATTTATTTACTGTATTGCTGGTTTTTAGTTCAAGTTAACGTCGCCAATGAAATAACTTTGTAAAGACGTTCCCTAATTGTGACATAAATTATTACGCGAATTGTATGTTCGTTCGTTATAAATTACTTGATTGTATGTTCCTGAATATAGTTAGATATTTGTAACGAATTCCTGGCGTACAAATAGGAACTTACCACCGAGTGAACAGTCTGCGTTATTGCCAACATATTTCATTATCTGTTTAAAGAGCCCTATTGCAATGTGGGCTATGCCACTCACCATCGAGAGTTTGGACTGTATCCGACTAGATGAACCCAATATTATGACTACCTACTATCCTAAAATAGTAATCGGAACCTAAAGCTATGGCTTAACAACGTCACGGATTGCTCAGATTTTATTCGGTTACCCATCTAACCATCGGCCACTGCGAAGCTTCACCACAACCGAATGTGACCAGTGCGCCATCGAGCAATGACTACTAAATTATTTTCTAAAGAAAGCTGTCTATTCGATTTGTACGTATGTCCGAGTGCTACTCACGATCCCACTGACGAGCCACACACTCCTTTTGTGCTGGTTCCGACGTACTATACACTGTATATACTTGCTATTAAACTTAAACGGGGAGCCAAAACTCTTTGTTCACCCCTTGTAATATTTCCAGAGGTTTCGCCCTAAAAACCTTGCGTTAGAGAAAAATTGGGGTCAATGTAACGTAAAATGTAAGGTATTTTATTGGATCGTATTTTTATATAGGTCAGACAGACTATCCTGTAATAATTCGGCAAAGCTACTTTGAGGAGAAGTTTGAGCTGTAATGGAAATACGTATAGATTTGTAATGTTATATTATAATATTTTTTTTAAACTGTTAATATTTTAAATAGAAATTTCTTCTATTTCTGCCAAGTTTCATTAGTTATAGATTTAACTCGATTAAAAACAATATCTTCAACCTATTACTAGGCATAGAACTCCCCTATTTAAAAAAATATATTTTCATGATATGGATATGACACTAACAAAAAACTAACAAAATCAACTGCCATTTCATGCAGAAAAAACAAAAAAACATAGATTTTCAGTTATGTATTTTAAACACAGATTATTTTCATTATTTTGACAGCCTAATATTCCTAACAGAAACCCGTTTCACAGCCAAAAAATCCAGCTAAACTATGAGAAGTTCCAACGCTGCGTTGTGAATAAATAAAAACGGGGGCTGTCGTCTCTTGTAATTGGGTTTGCGACCAATTCTCTCCTCAGACGCGAGTCTGAAAGGGAAGGCACAAAAGCAGATACACTGACTGGCATCTGAGAAAGTATCGGTATGGGGCCATAGATCTGGCGTTTATATTAAGTTCTTAGTCTATGTTTAAACTTTCTTAGCCGTGTGACTTTAATGTCTAGTTCAATCAGGATTAATTAGTTTTTTGTCTTATTGACGAATCACCATCATCATCATCAGCACATTAAACGTCCCCACCAAGGGGCACGAGCCTACCCGTAAAGGGTGAGTAGGCCTTAGTCGTCCACGCGAGCCCAGTGCGGATTGGTTGACTTCACGCACAACCTTTGAACCTCTTCGCAAAAGCGTCGGATAACGTACATATAAATTCGGAAATTCGAAAACACATTGGTACGTGGCGTGATTTGAACCTTCTCCCTCCCGGTCGGAAGGCAACAGTCCACACTATTGAGCCACCGAGGCTCATTGACGAATACTGTTGACTGAATTTTGAGGCGAACACTTTTTGAGGGTGTTTATGCATCTAGTTAATTTATTGCTTATCTAAGGGTTCCGTAGATCAACTTGGACAATATATCCTTCAGCATTATACACTTATTAAAAAAATGGGAGCAACGTGTACTGTAAACACCATACTTTCCCAGTTTTTGTGGCCTCACAAAGTGGACAAAGAGAATGCGACAGATTGACGCGAAGTGTTTTGCTTATTGTTTGCGACGTAAAAAAATGAGAGACTTACTGCTCCTTTAATCATCTTAATGTAGCGTTTCTGTTTCCTTTTATTTATACCGTCCCCTTTATCCGCTCTTAAAATGTTTCGTATGTTTTTTAATTCCGAGTAAGGATGTCGCTAGTCGCCGAGATAAAAATATTTAAGATGCATCGTAAATACTAACGACATCTTTTGGCTGAAGCTTTTTAATAATGTTTGGAATTAAATCATAAATATCTATACTCTTTAGTAAGTAAACGCAAACCGTTTGAAAAAGAAATCCAAAAGAGATTAGAGAGTTCATCTAAATTGATTAAAGAACTATATAGAGTGCAAATGTGTTAAAATCTGGGGCACGCCTGTGCCCCCGCCAAGTCGAGCGCGAAGCAAACACTGCCGTACCATTCTTTACAGGATCCATTTCGCCGCATTTTCAGGCCCCAATTTGAGAACCCTTGGATAATACCAGAACGCTGAAATTTTCGTCACGTAGTAAAATATAATAACATACCTTAAATCCAAAGTTTCAAGTCTGTAGATCATTTAGTTCCGTTGTTAAACGAAAGCAAAGTTTCGCATTTTCGACAGATACACACTCACTCATGATCATCAAAATAGAACTAGTACTTCCCATTAACTCAGAGAGCTGAAACTTGGTACAGAGTTAGGGTTTAATGGCTACATAAAGGGAAACTATAAAAACTTGGATAATCGAAGAACTGGTAGTACGGTGACCCTGCTTAGATAACAAAAGAGCCCAGTCAAACTATAAGAGATCGACATACCGCCTTTAAACAATATATTTTTAACATGGTGGGCCGCTTCATCCGATGTCAAAAATTGAAGGTCTATAGTATCTGATGAAGGATCCTCAACTATATAAGAGATATAGTAAAGCCCCCTTCTACTATATGATAGCCTTTAGAGTCCCACTGCTGGGCAAATGCTTCCCAAAATTAATGAAGAAAAAAATACAGAAGTAGTTGAAGGGTATAAAACCAAGTGCTCCATTATATATTATAAATAAATAAAAATATCACCTGATATTCAATCACCTCAACCTTTGGAAAACGGTATTTAATAACCCGTCGATTGTAGCATGATAAAGCCATTAATGTATAAATAATGTTCAACGGCCAAGTCACAGAACATTAACCATAATAATAAAGTAATCGCAGTAAGGAACCTTAGACTTGACACGTCTTTGTCTTGTTTTCATAACTTTTTAGAGATAATCAAGCAGAAGCAGCTCCATCGAGACTTGGCTAGTTTTTTACAGGATATTTTTGGTGGGATTTCATATTTATTACTTTAACAGTCAGGCTTATGTTTTATTTGCCATAATCATAATCGTATCGTAATTTAAGTAGTTAGATATGTGTCATGAAAAAAAACTGGTTAAATGTCACACTCATCACGCTTGGCAGGCGGCTCGGTGTGCGCATGCATACGCCGGTACTGATGTGACGCATTTCAGTCACTTCTAATATTCCAGATACAAGGATAAACCACCAATTTGGTGTTGCGGTTGAGTGGTCGGCTGCAACACCTAGGGTTCCGGGTTTGATCACCGGGCAGTACAAACATGTGTGTGCATGAACATGTCTGTTTGTAATGGTCTGGGTGTTTTCTATGTATAATATGTATGTATTTACAAAAAAAATGGGGCTAGATGGCGCTGTGTGAATGTCTGTAGATATTTATTATTTATTATATTATTATTATAACCCTAATAAGATGGACCGATGACCTGGTTAGGGTGACGGGCCGGGAATCGGTCCGCGTGGAAATCATGACAGCTACAATCAACAGTGGACTTCTTAGACTGTTATTAAGATGTTTAAAAGGCAAAAGTAATCGACGTCAAAAATCATTGTAACGATCAAAATGTTTCTTTGATGCCAACAAATGACGTAAGACTATATTATTATCTACTACATAAAAAATATAAAATATTGAAAATGATAACAACCGTTTGTTCGTAAAAGAGTACCATGAGTAAAATCATACAAATAACCTATTTCAAAGATATAAATCGGCTTAAAGCACGTTCGCCCAACTCCACTTAAAGCTAAACTCATATTGCCAATGAATACGCCGAATGAAACCAAGTACTTACTCGGATGTTACCGAAGAACGTATACGAGAACTTTAATCGCACGGTACACACTGCTCTAAAGCGTGTTAATCATTATTGGGACAAAAAAGGCGGCATTTTTTTAAATCTGATTTTAACATTTTTAATGTAAGAATAGATTAGCGTTATTGGTGTATAAGGTTTTCTAAGTGTTACTGGCATTTATTTTTAATCATAATTATAATGAGGTTAGTTTTGCTCTTAGCTGTATTCTGGGATAAAGAGGAACACAATAATTGATTTTACTGGATCCTGCGACTTTAAATTTGCCGAGTAAATGTGGTTACGTAACAGTTGAGGCCCAAACTAATTCTTCCTGTTTTCGATTTCCCTCGCCTTATTGGCTGCAAAAACACCCGTTGCTCGTTCGTGGATGCAAGTGTCTATGGGTGGAGGCACTTAACATCATGAAAACCATATTCTCTTTATAAACCTTTAAAGACGAGAGGTCAAAATAAATATAGGAAGAGATAACGCGGTTCGGTCTCCGTTAATCAATTCAATCTGCGAAGCACACACCAAGCGTTGTTTCACGCCGATTTCCTGCGAAGCCGTGGTGTCACTTTGTCAACTCACTCTCTCTCTCAACTCACTCTCTAGTCAGCCCATTCGTGCAGAATCATTGCTCTAACACATTCATAAATTAATAATTTATTAAATTAAAGTTATCCACACTACAGACCCGTGTGTGTCACAGCAGCTCACAACCCGCGAGTGCTTGATCCGGGCTCTTTTTTAATTAATACCACTTCGAACAGAGCTCCGAAAGAATGCTTCAAGTCATTAAAAGTTTTAATAGCATTTGACTCTGCGCCGCGGGGTGGGAACAAATTTTAGATACGTCAGGAGTTTAAGTTTCCAAATTATTGCGGAAGGATTTTTGGCTCGAGCACCGGATTCGGATACACGGATATGTGGGAAACAAATAATGAGAGTAATAAAGTATCTAGACTTTACAATAAGAACTTTATTTGATTGCAGACATAAATTGGGATTTTAAAAACAGTTAGGTCGTATATCCTTTTGACATTAGATGAGTACTTAAAGGGATTTTTTGTATTATTATTATCTTGCTTGAAGTTTTTCTGTTTTCGAAAACAATGCGGTCTAAATTAAGTAGATGTAACGCTTTCATGAATAATGATGGTATGGTATTCAAGTAATTTTAAAATCAGTCAAAATTTCATTATTTATAAGTTCTCGGATCAGCAAGTTGAAGTCTCAAGAGCTGGTCACCTGGGTCGCAGGACCGACGGCCGTCCGAGTAGATACTGGAGGAAGGTTCGCGTTCTTTCAAAAAACATTCAAAAAAGTATTTTATTAATTTCGAACTATTTTGAGGATACGCTTTTATAGATAATAATGGCCAAGATGTTGCTAGTATTATTCAATGATAAAAAAATAAAATGCTTGGATTTGGAGCCGGGACAACTTTATATACGACTGCACTTGTTGACATACGGCAACATAAGAAAAAAACATTTTATGCTCAAAGATTCTCTATTATTTGTGTCACTCAAAAATTTTTATGAAGAAGTTTAATTTAATTCAATACATTGCAACATAATTTTACGAGCTAGGATAATCCCTTTTTTTCATGATATTTACGTATCCAATATATTTTTATTTTCATATCTATAACGTACAAAAGAATCATGCTACTTTTAAATTTTCCAAATTTTTTTCTTACACTAAGTTAGGAAGACAGTGGATGGGGCGGAAAGGTTCTCGAGTGGCGTCCACGTTACGAAAAACGAAGCGTAGGCCGACCTTTAACCAGATGGACGGACGACCTGGTTAAGGTGGCGGGTAGCAGATGGATGTCAACTGCTAAGGAACGGCCCGCGTGAAAATCATTAGGGGAGGCCTTCGTTCAGCAGTGGACATTTTAGGCTTAAATGATAAAGATGAAGAAAGACACTCATTGGTGTCGTGCGGAGAATACTTAAAGCTTCCCTTCAAATACTACAATTCTCTTCAGGGTCTAGAACATATTTTGCGGATGCACACAAGCAGTACAGCCAGCAAATCAAACCCAAAAACTACTGAGCAATTAGCATCACGCGCTCGGTCGGTTCGTCTTGCAACTTGCACAGCACAAGTTTGGCACTTGCTTGTTGCCGCTGACCGTACCACTGTGTTTCGAATTCGCTGTTAGAATTTCCCAAACTTGGCAACTTGCGCTTTAGTTGCATTTGATGACCTCCTTCGCGGGGGAGAATTGTCGCGTGAGTAATGGTTGTATACTTCGTCGATAATTATGTCTTTGTTTGATATTGTAGCATCTTAACTAAAAAAAATATTTCAAACTTTAAAAATGGCGGTCCAAACCGCCATTTTGAATTTGTATGCTTTTAATGTACCCAGTGACACGCGCACCAAATCTAACGACACCACATTCCTAAAATCCAGCATAGAACATAGAAATATACATACATACGAACATCATATACATACTCCTTCGGCAGTGGGTTAAAAAAGTCCTTTTGAATGAAAGTGAGCGACGTTAGGTAAGGTGAGATGTCCTAAAAATCGGTACCCCGCCGTTTAGCTATATAACGGCTTATGCCTTTTCTTCCTTACTTTTCATTAGTCGATTTTCCAGTGTACTAACAACTGTCCAATGTAACACATCAGTTTAAACCTCGGCTCCATCGTTCTGTTCCTACAATTCAACGAAGTGATACCCTCAATTTAATATTCATCTAGAATAATAACCGGCCAAATGGTAATCGATGATAAATAGCTGCGAATGCGGTTTTCAGTGCCACCGTCCGAATTTAACGGCATTAAATTATTTTCGATAGCACAACAGCGGCGCGCCGGGAACTAACTTTCAGTAGATTATTCAAAGCTATTTATTTGCATACTCCGTTAGCCGAATCGCGTTTTGTATTTAGCATCTACACAACGGACGGCTCTTGGTGTAATGCACAATTAAGTTTCTGGACCCGATATATATTCCTATTCAACTACTAAGTGAGCCTTAATTGCTTCTTGAATTTTTCAACGCATAAATAATACTGACAATATTATTATTCCGATGTTTCAATGACTTTACAGTTACCGTGATGATAGTGTCACCCGTAATTACAAAGCCACTGATTTTTTTATGAACTTCGTTATGAGCGCATGGCTCTCATCAAGTCTGTCGTTTTAAATCATAAACAAATAAATATCCAGTGAAATTCACACAGTGCTGTCTAGTCCCAAACTAAGCATTTAGCCTGTAATACGGGTTAAATACTAACAACGGACAAACACACTTTTATAGTTTTTTCGTAAATACATTGAAAACACCTAGGCAAATACAAATAGACATACTCATGCACACAAATGTTTGCACTGCCCGGGACTACTGTATAGAACGGAACCCTAGGTGTAAGAATCGACTTCTCAACCAATCACACGGGTCATCAAATCAGAACCAATCTACCAAAATATTTAATGTAGTGTTTCATGACGTAGACCAATGATGTAAAAAGTATAAATTCGTGATATGTTCACAAAACAACCGAAAATAATGTTCCGAATGCAGCGATAGCACACATACACATATTTCGAATTAGCGTATATTTACCTAAGCAAAGAGCCTACAACTTTATTCTCTTTAGCAGTTCGTTTTTGAGGCACGGATAGCGTATCTACCTTTATATATATAGAATATCATTGGCGTAGACAGCAAAATTGTTCCAAAGCCTAGGACTCATTCGAACTAGACACACAAAGCGTTGTCATCGGACATCAAAGGCACGCCGCACAAACACTGCCATTGATTGTAACGACCTCTGTCGGAGAACGCCTTAATTAAATCACCAATTCATATTCTCTCCATCCGATACCCAATCAAAGGCGGGCGGCGAAGGCAAAAAATCGGCAAGCTCGACACTATTTTCTGATGGGTTCTGTAGTATTTTTAGGAAGTTTTTTTTAAGCATCGCATGGATGAGGAAAGTGGTGGACCGGGATGAAATGGGGGAGACCTATATCCAGCAGTGGACTTCGATAGGTTGAAGAGAGAGAGAGCATCGCAACTATGGACGTATATAAAAATGTGGACGGAGTCTCGCTATCATCAAAAGTGTGTCAAAATCCGAATAGTTTTTGTATGGAAAATAAAGACATTTGACGGACAACAGATCCCTATGGATCTATTGACAGATATCAACAGAGCCTTAGTTAAGTAAGATGTTCGAGTTTAAGGTTGAGTTAGTTAGTTTGTGTTGCAAAAACCGCAGTGAACAAAAGGAAAACAATCCCGAAATTACAACTCATAGTTAAATGAACAATTCGCTAGGTAAGCGTGCTCCATCCTGGGCGCATCATCTGTGCTTAACATCAGGCAAGGCGGCGTCAAACGCGAACCTTTATTGTTAAAAAGAAAGTAAATGGGTGAATCACTTACCCTTTCTCTGATTTTTGATTGGTTAAAGCGATGTTACAACCTGGCCGTCTTCAAGGCAACAGTGAATAGGCTGTTTCTAGGCAGACATGATCCATCCTAGGCCGCATCATCACGTACTATTAGGTAAGAAAGCGGTCAAATGTCTGCCTAAAGTTGATAAAAATAAAATGTAGCTATCGTCCCTAGGATGGCTTTAATCATTTCCCTAGAACCCTAAAGAGCCCAGCGTTCAAGACTTTTGTAATTAGCCAGTTGTTGGGAGCAAAAACTGCGTCCACTATGAATATGCAAGGGTGCTATTTGTCCTCCACGTATTCTGCATTATTAATGCCACTAACGCCATTTGCATGGAAAAATGGCTTTTTTACATTATTTGCAAGGGTTTTTATGGATTTCTAACTAAACGTGTAATTGTAAATCCTTTTTGTGCGGCATTAATCAAAGCTTTGATCTATGATTCATTCGAAGTGATTTACACGACGTTTAAGATTATTAATTGTGATTACCTGTGCTAATAAGTTATTATTCTTGACGGTTATTGAAATTTTACACATGCAAAGAATATTTAAGTATACACTTAATTTAGAAAGATAGTAGATATTTTTTAAGAAATATCTACGTATATGTAAATACACATTTTTAATTATTACAATTTTACTTATCATAGTCGTATATAAAAAATAAACTTTATTCATTCTTAAGCATTATTTTAGTTTTTATTATATTATACTGTTGTTAGTTTTTGGCTTCCCACTAGGGCTACACTGAAAAACAGCGTCCTGGTGTGCGTAGTGTACCAGGACAAATGCTGAGTGAGTCCTATTTGGTACTTACTTTTGTTAATTTATATGTTTTTGTATGTTATATACATATGTGTGCCAAATAAATATTTCTTTCTTTCTTTATTGTTAATCTAATATCAAAGTCCACAGCTGGAATCCGGTCTTCCCAATTTTGCGACAAATATTGCGGCCTAAATAGAAGATCTCATGAAGACTTAAACAGCGAACTTCGCTCTGATTTACGATTTTCGATAGAACAAAATCTCAAGTCATACGCTACGCTTGCCTGGACGCGAACTCTACTCTAGAACTGATCCAACGGGCATCGGTTCTGCGATATACGTGACAGCCTACTGCCACTGTAACTGTTAGTAATTACTTTACTATAATTCAGTCACGGGGCTGGTCACGTATGTCGCAGAACCGATGGCCGTTGGAGCAGACGAGTTCTGGAGTGGAGACCGCGTCTCGGCAAGCGTAGCGTAGGACCCTCCGGCCCGATGGACCGACGACTTGCGAAAGGTCGCTGGTGGAGGCTGGATGAGGAAAGCGGAGGACCGGGATATCTGGCGCGAAATGGGAGAGACCTATGTCCAGCAGCGGACTGCGATAGGTTGAATAGGAATTCAGTCATATTAATTTATAGTTCACACATCAATAATATATATATTTCTTTCAGAGTTATAGCACGCTCTATATTTTGTTTAGTGCTTTATACGTGTCTTCTAATCCAACAGTCATTGTTATGCGCGTCGAACCTACAACGCCCTACGAATACAATATACTAACGCCTTCAGAATGCTGTTGCGGCTGCCGCGATTCTGCAGCGCCTCGGGAATGTTCGCGGACGCTTTCACGCGATCATGCGCAAGAAAGCTGCATCTTTTTGATGCGACGTATGAGAGCCAGCGGCAATGGCATTCTGAGGACGATTATTGCCCCACCTGACTGTCCCATCCAAACCCATTGGATAAGAACAGTTACAGGTCAATTTGTGTAATTTTTTTGTAAACTAACCTTTCTTGCTCGTGGTGCCCCTGCTGATCAACAGACAAGGCTCTAGCGCCGGCTTTCCTTGTGGGGTTGGGGGGTCAGACGGCAGTCGCCCCCGTAGAGGCCAAAACTTGCCAAATCTATGGTTCGAACTAAAAGGGATTTTAGCGGACCCTGGGCTTCGAAGCGCAAGCTCCGAAATTAACCGGGAATATCGCTAAGATGATGGTGGTAATTTTTATTCAATTTGAAAATATTCTATCTAGTGTCCATAACCCAAAAACAGTCTACATCGTAGATTTGATCTTCACGAACTACCATTACTTTTAACAAAGCAAGAGTGCCAAAATCACACAATTACATCGTCCTTGACGTCTTATAATAACGTTGAGGCTTCGTCCCGTCACTTGAGCAACCCGTTGGTATTCAGTGACCTCGAGTTATAAGACACCAGGGCGCGTCCCAAATAATTTTATGTGCTCACGACGCCCGAACGACTACTGAATTGGTTTATCTGATTTAATAGGAAGGATAATACTGACAAAAGTTGTATATATTGTTTCATATTTTTGAAGAAAGAAATGTTTATTGTGTGACAGTATACAATATTGTCTTAAACATAAAAACTTAAATCTAAAAACACAGAAAACCACTTAGCATAAGCCATGGTGTTGAAGACGTCATGACGCTGGTCTGGCTACTTTCAAAGTGAGACTACTACATACACACACTATACATAATACAAATAATAAAAGTTTATTCAAGGGCATATGGACAAATAGGGTATATATCTTACTCAATACATAAAAAAATACATGCAAATATAATTAAGAATACAATAATAAATATATATCCACTAACATGTTTATATCTAGCCCCGTACTACGCATAATCATGTAATATGGATACTTAACAACGGATTAACAAACATACATACAGACAATTATAGAAACAGAGACTTTAAAAAATAAAATTTTGGCATATGCACTATTTATTTAACATTATTTTCAATATAAAATTTTAAAAAAAAGTTATTTCAATATAACAGACATTTTAATTATCATCATCATCACGATGTTTTCCTTCAGCGTAAGAGCATCGGACAACGCACATATATATTTCGAAAATTCGAAAACACATTGGTACGTGACGGTATTTGAACCTCAGCCCTCCCAGTCCACACCATTGAGCCACCGACGCTCTTTGATTATATGTAATGTTATATGTAATAGGTTTATGCATTTGTTTTCCGGGTTGAAGGCGTGAAAATATAATAGCCAATCAAAATGATTTTCTAATAAAAAGATAAAACATTTCACACTAACATTTTGTACTAACAAGCATACCGCGTACATTTCGCCTCGACGAGGCGTTTCATAGCGCAAATTTTCTGATCTAATTAAAATTTTCACTGCGAATTTTAGGTGATTCAACTCATCGCTGTGTTAGCACGAATTTCGACGGGATTAATTGTACATATACGACGGAATGTTTTAGTGGCTTTACAAAGTAGTTTCCGAGTTACTCAGCATAATGCTATGTATGGAAAAATTACACAATTCTATTTATATTATTTCGTTAAAAACATATTTTTAATTATAACCAATTTCAGCAGCCTTAGGGTACTTCAATTCATTGTTTCTTATCAATACAATTCACGCTGCATGCCATGGCAATCTACAAGTAAGGTCACACTTAGATTTAAGTTTACGTTTGTCTATGATTTCTTATTGCTTGTACCAGTGTTTATCTTGTTGGTTGTCCAACTCCTTAACAAGACTATAGCTCGCATACTGTGTTCTCTTACAAGTTAAAATGGACCACGGCAAATTACGGTAACTTGGCACTACCGTGACCGCGTGACGTCACACCGTCAGTAATTGAATGAAATGACAGGCGCGCGGTGTTTGCCAATTAAAAAGCACTGGTGACAGCCACGTCGGAAAATAGTGAAAAACTGTCCGGAAATCGGGAAACAGTTCGGAAACGTGTCAGTGCCTAACACCTAACAACGGCCGGGAATATGTGTCGACAAATGTTTGACAATTTATCACTTTTATGTACCCTCTGTATTGAAAAAAAAATGTAGAATGGAAATTAATTTATTTGTGGTCATTACAAAAACGTGTGTGGACTGTCGTCCTTCTTGAAATAAAGAAAAAATATTGTAATTATGTGACTTAAAAATGTTTATACAAAATAAGTAAAAAACGTAGGGTTGCCAGAAAGTTGTTCACTAATTGAAAGCATATTAAATACCACTAGATTGGGAACATTAAGTAGGTTGATTAGAAAAGAAAACATGTATGTAAAATAAATAATTATTGAAAAATATATAATTTTAGGATTAACTTCTTATATATTTATAAAATTTTATCATTATCAACACATTAAACGTCACCACCGAGGGGCACGACCCTACCCGTACTCGGGTGTATAGGCCTTAGTCGTCCACGCGGACACAGTGCGGATTGGCCGACTTCATACACAACCTTTAAATCTCTTCGCAGACGTGCGCAGATCCTCGCGATGTTTTCCTTCACCGTAAGAGCGTCGGATAAACGTACATATAATTTCGATCGAAAAGACTTTGGTACGTGGCAGGATTTGAACGTGCACCCTCCACCCTGCAACAGTCCACACCAATGAGCCACTATCGCGTCCCGTGCACTTAGGCCCGTATTATAGTCATAAAAAAATATAATAATAATAATTGACGATTGAAAAGTATCTGTAACAGATTTATTTCAATAAAAAAAATTCTTTCTTTCTTCTTTTCTATTCTCGAACGAGACTCAACATTAATCTTTACTTATATTGATTTAGAAAGAGATGGAGCTATTTATATAGAGCGCTATCCCTTTCTAACTATATTCAAGTAAAGACACTTGACCCTTGTTCTAAAATACGGGCTGTATTGTCATAAAAAAATCTAACTCGCATAAGTTTGAGACGTTAACAAACTGCACTTAGGTTAGCCGAGTTGTGTATTTGGGAACAGTTTGCAGGAGCCAAAGCGAGCGTACATGCTAAACAGTTTGGCATTAAAGATTGATCACGGCAAGTTGTTTAAAACCTCCTCGATCGTCGATCAATCAAAATTATATTAGCAATAAATCTCGTACTCACACCCGGGAAACGTTTAGGGATTTACACGTGACGATTCTACAAATAGTATTCCAAACTAACTATTCGTAAATTATATTTGACGCTGACTTGTTCCTGTTATAATAATTAGTATTGACAGTTGCTTTGAAGAAATAACATATTACATAGTTAGGTACAAAAAGCTCAACACAGGGTTTATGACCGCAAACACCGCGCTCATTGAAGTCCCTTGTTCCCTAGAACTTATTCATGTTTCATTAAAAAAGAAATAAGGATTAACAGGCCTTAAAAGTAACACAAATGAGTTATTTATCATTTATAGGCAGACACTCGACCGCCATCTCACCTGATGGTAAGTGATGATGCGGCCTAGGATGGATCATCAGGCCTTGAAGATGGCCAGGTGGTAATGAGTTGCTATGCCTCTAAATGGGCTCTGTCAGAACACCAGCGCTGCCGTGGCGAAGTTGATGAATCATTAGAAACTGTAAATGACACACGGCAGTATAAGCTGAGGCAGGGCCCATTTGACCACAAATAACGTTTTTTTATTTTTTATTTTTATATTGGTGTTTATTTTTTTTTCATTTGTCTTTTATTTTTGTTAAGTCTTTTCTTTTTCACGTGTTTACTTCTTTGGTTTATTTCGTATAATTGTTTTGTTTTGTATTTGTGGTCAAATAAATGTTTTTTCTTTCTTTCTTTCTAAATAAGATTTATTTTGCTATAACCCTTAGAAAACATGTCCAGCTGTGCTATACTGAATCATCTAGGTGGTGAGGATGCAATTTGTTATCGAATTTGACGATCCATTTGGTGTAACGGTTGAGAGGTCGTCTACACCGGGTTTGATCCCCGGCAATAACAACATTTGTATGCATTACCATGTCTGTTTGGTGGAGGCTGGATGAGGAAAGCGGAGGACCGGGATATCTGGCGCAAAATGGGGGAGACCTATATCCAGCAGTGGACTGCGATAGGTTGAATAGGAACATGTCTGTTTGTCGTGGTCTGGGTGTTTCTATATATTATAAGCATTTATTTACAAAAAAAGTATATAAGTATGTTTGTGAGAGATAAGAAAAACTAAATGGTGAGACCACAGACATCCGAATATACAATTAGACTGGACAAGCCGCCAAGTTTATAGCCAGTCCCAGTGTCGCAATTACCAGTGAAAAGTTATTATATTTTTTGGTAAATTTACTGATTCATTGCGATGATGGCATGTTACAATTGCACAGGATGGCATTCTGGAAAAAAACGGTAATTTCTTCTAATATTCGTGCGTCTTGACTCGTCTCACAAAGCGTAAACTGACAGCCAGTGTATGCTCGTTGAGCTTACATTTGTCGCACTTTAAACGTGGCTTGTCCCATCTCCTGTATTGGGAAATCTGTGGGTGAGACCTATGGACTGCGATAGGTTGAAGAGAAAGAGAAAGTATGTTTGTCCGTTCTTTAGTGACTTCGAGATTGGGGCTAGATAGCGCTGTGTCAATGTCTGTGGATATTAATTATTAGTAATTCAAACTATCTCTTAAATGGCGTTTAAAAACAATCAAACAATCCGAGATCGTGTCGTCCTCGTCCCGCACCGTCTAATTCGAGCGGAAGCTTTTGCTATACACTGATTGCTTCATAATAATTTATAGAGCGTAATCTGCGAGCCATCGGGCGTAGTATATTACTCATCGCACAACTCGATTTATGGGGCACGTACACACTTTTCATGTTTTAATTTGTATATCCTCATACGGGGTGTTGTGCTCGCTTCAATTAATGGAATGTTTCCAAACGCGGAATGTTCCCGGGTAATCGATGTAATTGAGCCAAAATGCCGAGCGGACGCGGCATTTTTTGCGATTTACAGTCGCCGAGGCGACTGGCTGTGTTTATTATCGGCAGTTTATTGCTGTGTTATATTACGCATTATGAAATCATTGAGTTTGTTGTTATCGTGTCAGTTTGACTTTTGCAATTGCCGGTTGTAATATGCCTGATCATAATATAACAATTTACAATATTATAGCTATTAAACTATGCCACGCTAAGGTCAATGTACAAACTATGCTTCTAATTTTAATCACTATTGTTACGACTTGACGTAATTAAAATGACATTAAATATGGCGGCTAATATGTGACGTCAGTCCACCATAGAGTATGACATGCGAATTGTCAAATAGCAAAGAGTCTAGCATGTTCTAGATATTTCGCGAACTATTTAGAATGATGTCGACGCTTCGAGCTCAGCGGCCGGACAGGTATATAAGGCGGGCCGATGGGTGCGCCGGGAGTCTTGTGTTCTACTCAAGAGCGAACAAAGAGCGAAGTACCTGCGACTACATGGAAGAAGCGAGTGATAAAGCGATATATAAGGGATCGTCGAGTGTGAGATAACAGTGTGAGGAGTTAAGGAGTGATTATTACGTGTGTGTGCGGACATTATAAGGACTTATCAAGTGTTGTGTGCAGTGTTAATTACGGATTATAGTGCGTTAATTGACTAATTATTGCGAGTGTAAGTGTAAATAGTGTTGTGTGTAATTTATAGCGGTTAATTAATAAAGTGTGTTACCGTGTTATTCTTCGTGTTTGCCAATAATTTATCCGGAACCCCCAGCTCGTAACACTATCATCACAATCATCAGCCGATAACGTCCCTTTCCCGGACACAGGCCTTTGCACAGCATAGCTATGAAGAGACTCAATTCACTAACATTCACATGACGCCATCTAGTCACAAACTAAGCATTTAACCTGTGATACAGGTACTAAATGACAGATAAACATGCTTATATAACTTTTTTTTTTTTGTAATTCCAAACATATTTATTATACAAAGAAAACACCCAGGCTATTACAAATAGACATATTCATGCTCACAAATGTTTGTACTGCCCAGGGATTGAACCCGGAACCCTTGGTGTTGTTTCCGACGTCTCCACCATTACACCAATATAATAATAATAATAATAATTGTTTATTTCATAAAATGTTTCATACAGTAAAATTTTCAGTGATTGGAGCCTCCTTTTAAGCAAATAATGCCTGTACCAGGAGACTCCGCTCTTCCATTAACATAAATAGCCACACGAAACATTAGAATAGTGTTACATCAGTATAACGATTAGAAGAACAAAAATATCAAACATAATTTGCTACAATGTGTGTGTAAATGTGAGATGTATGTGATGATTTCATGTAGTGAGTTTGAGTCGACGACGGTGTGAGACAGTTATGGAAGATGTGGATGTATGAGTATGAGTACCTTTATAGTTATATTTGTGTGGAGCGTGGATGCGCTCGTGTGTAAAGTACGGTGTAATGTGAAAAGAATAGATGTGTGTGAACATAATATGTGTCTTCTTTTAGGAACCTTGATAGATTAAAAAACTTCTTATTTCACCCTTTGTATGAAAGTTTCGGTTTCCTCATAACTTAGAGTCAACAACCATTCTTTAGTAATTTTTTTACACTCATAGTATGGCAAAGTGTAGATTTCCAAAACTTTGTTGACTTTATTAAATAAAAAGCATGAACGGGATTCATATTGAGTACTCGCAAACACGGTTCTAGTTTTAAAACTACGAGCTATTATATCTTTTCTTCTTTTATTTTCCTGTTGTCGATCATATGGCAAGGATTTGTACTTTTTTAAAATAGTGCGTAAAATGTAAAGTTTCCTAACAGTCAGTAACCCACTAAGTTTATATAACTGATCAGTCGGGAACAGTCTATTTTTAAAGTACATAACTTTTATGAGGGCTCGATGGGCTCTTTCTAACATCAGGAACTTTGTCTTCAATGCACCGCCCAGACAGGAATGCAATAGTTTAGGACTGATTGGACTAACGCAACATATACTTCCAAAAGAATATTTCTGAAATTAGGAGTTCTAATCGTTTTGGAGTTACGTGTCTGAGTACGCTAAACATATAGATCAACTTTCTTACTCTATTCGCTACTTGTTCTAAATGCGGATACCAAGATAACCGTTGGTCCACAACAACCCCCAAATACTTTGTGCATGGCACTTTTTCTATATTGGGGCAATCACATGGCTTCTCACTAATTTCATCACATGAATGAATTGCCAGTAGGTCAAAGTCGGGTTGTGATTTGTTATTTAGGGAATAACAAAGAAAGTTAATTTTAGCAGTGTTAAGTGTCAAAGGTGGTTTTGCAGCCACCTATTAACAAGGGCTACACCATGTTCAGAACTTTCTTTGACTTCATTCCAAGTGCTTCCAGCGAATACTATTGCCGTATCGTCAGCATATGAGAAAATTTTGGCCTTCTTCAATTTTATGTATATATATATATATAAACAGACATATTCATGCACACAAATGTTTGAACCGCTCGGGGATTTAACCGGGATCCTTTGGTTTTAAGCTGCATAAAATTAATACATTGCTTAAACTCACCTTACTCGCACGAAGCATACTCATAAACATAAGCCACAATCTCCACACTCCATGCTTTCTCAGGGTTCCCTTAACCCAAAACCAATCCCAAACCCTGACAAAATCATTGGAAAGTAAACCTTATGTAACTCTAACCTCAGCGCACCCTTCAACCCTCTCACCCCTTTTAGCTACGACCATTACAATGTAAAATTCTAATTCTCTCGTTAAGCCCGTGGCCTTTTCAGGCACTTTTCCTGAATATAAAACAGGCCAAATGGATTTACATCTAGATACGGTGAATGGCTAATGAATAACTGTGAGCGTCGGTGGCTCAGTGGTGTGGACTGTCGCCTTCCTACCGGGAGGGCTGTGGTTCAAATCCCGACACGTACCAATGTATTTTCGAATTTTCGAAAATATATGTACGTTATCCGACGCTCATACGGTGAAGGAAAACATCGTGAGGAAACCTTCATGCACGCCTGCGAAGAGATTCGAGCGAAGAGATTCGAAGGTTGTGTGTGAAGTCGTCCAATCCGCACTGGGCCCGCGTGGACGACTAAGTCCTAATCACCCTATACGGGTCGGCTCGTACTCCTCGGTGGGGACGTTTAATGAGCTGATGATAAGTAATTTAAAAAGTATAATTTAAGGTTATTTTTATGTATAACTAACTATTTAAAGATATAAATGCAGCGACAATTATTTCTAAAATAACGACTTAATGATGAAAAAGGCAAATTTATTAAAAAACTATGGTTACCTAACAAAAAATTAATAAATATTTATTTTTTTAAAAACATACATGGAATACAATGAAATGAATTCAGACTAATACAGGTATTTAAATTCTAGATCAGCGTAAGAAAATTTAATTAAAAATACTAACATCAAATATATTATAAGTTAGAACACCAATCACTGTATTAAATGTATAGTGAATAAAAGTTGAATAAATATAAAACAATATAGAAAAAAGAAATCTAAAATACTAAAAAAGCAAAAAGAAAAGCAATTTTTTTGTTAGAGTTTAATACTATCGAGATAGTATCCTACCCGACAACAAATAAAGTCTGCCACGTAGACTAAGCCAATGACTAAAACCTCAAGCTTTAAACCTTCAATAAAGATCAGCATAGTCCAACAGGAGGCTGGTAACTATAATAAATAATGATAAATAAATATCCACTAACATTCACACAGCGCCATCTAGCCCCAAACTAAGTATATTTTTGTAAATACATAAACATTATACACCCTGACCAATACAAACAGACATGTTCATGCACACAAATGATCTCGTAACCCATGGTGATGCAGCCGATGTTTCAACCATTACACCAAATGGTTCGTCCGTCGTCGTCACTATAACAACCATCATCACGATCATCAGCCTATGGTGAGGAATTCCCACATAGCTATTAGGAGAGTATTCATACGACACAGCATAACTCGTCCACTCAAAAACCCATCCCAGCATCAACAAACAAACTAGGTCTCCAATTCCAGTAAATGTACAATGCACTAAAATAATCGTTATTGTTTTCATTGTAAAATTTCGCACTTATTCGTTCTGTTTTATGGTAGATATTATTTGGTAACAGCATTCGACCATTCTTTCTACTATATAACTACCATTTGAAACCATAACCATTGACTTTGTAACGGAATACCAAATTTACAGTTGGATTCTAAACTGTCGTGATATCAAGTAAATTATCGGAATTGGAGCCCAGGGATTCGCCCTGGGCTTCCACTCACTAGGCGAGTTTAAATCGAAAACCAATTACGGAAAAACTGTACATAAATATACGCGCGTACTGTTCCGACGTGTGTGAACGCGCGGTATCCCGCATAGCTGGATGTGGCATAGAAAATAACATGTTATTTAGCCGATGGCTGGGTTAAATATGTATTTTTTTAGTCAGTTCGCTCACCTGGTAAGTGATACGCCTGACCTGAATTAAAAGTATCTGTCAATTTCCGCCAACACTGCCATGCACGCTGATATGCCCTAGACAAGAGTGACATATTAAAGTTTAATAATATAATAAAGCCCATTTTTCTGAACTTCTTGACAATTTATAATATGTCACGAAGTTCGGCGTGCCTCTTGGCATAGGCCTCCTCCAGCTCTCTCCACTGTGCCCGATCGTCTGCAATTCTAGTCCAATATGGTCCCAGGGTTAAGCGGATATCGTCACTCCATCGTGTTCTTGGACGGCCCTTTTTTCTGGTTTTATCTCTTGGATACCATAAAGTAACTTGTTTACTCCATTTATTTATTTTGCAGCGTAGCATATGTCCAGTCCAACACCATTTCAGTGGTCTATACGAGTTATTATATCTGCTAATTTTGTCCTCTTTCTTATCTCTATGCTAGGGATTTTATCGCTAAGCTTTATGCCCAGCAAACTTCTTTCCATTGCTCTTTTGTTTAGCTAGTTTTTCTCTAAGTTTGTCTGTCAACGTCCATGTCTCACAGCCGTATGTCATACAGGGGAGAATACAGGTATTAAAGGTCTTTCTCTTTATATGTATGCCCAGATCTTTGCTCTTCATGATTTCCTTCAAGGACCAGTATTTCTTCCATCCGCAAGCTATTCTTTTGTTGCTTTTTTTTGTCATGGAGTCTTCTGGAGATACAATTTGACCAAGATATACATACTCCTTTACATATTCAAACTTGGTTCCGTTAACTATTATGTTGCTTTCTGTTGAGTTGGTCATTAGTTTTGTTTTGTCGGCATTGATTTCTAAACCTACTTCTCTGCTTTTGTCTGTAAGGTCTTGTAACATGTACTGTAGTTTGTTGGGTCTTCTTCTAGCAGGACAATATCATCAGCAAATCTCAGATGGTTGAGGCGGCTTCCATTGATTTTGATACCGTAGTTATCCCAGTCTAGTCGCCTAAATATATTAAAGTTTAGCTCTTTTTAACTTCTTTCTATTCGACTTTACGGCTTTTATAATTTTTTTTTTAATAAATATTTTTTTATTGTTAAAATAAAAATATATTTATTAAATTTATTTATTTATTAAATTGTATTTATAAAATAATTGAAATTGAAACACAACGTTTATGTAATACTGTTATAAGAGGAGCGGAGTTTTCTAATACAAGCAAACTTTTTGCTTAAAAGGAAGCTTCGACCACAATTTACTGTATGATCGTGTTTTACTGAATAAATAATTTTTGTTTTTGTTTTTGTTTTGTTTTGTTATAAAACCTAAGCCATTTTGTAAAGCTAATGAATGCTACAGTTAATAATAATCCTAAATAAACTACTAACCCATATGGATATAATAAGTTGTCTGAAATGAATGTTTATTATTATTAAATATTTTTTACGAAATATCAATGAAGAAAATAGTTCTAAAAACAATGGAATTCCTAAATCCAGCTAAGTTTATCCAGCCAGAGTACACTCGTGTACAAAATGTGTAATTAACTGATCACACGCTAATTGTTCCGGCTTAGTGCTCGGTTAAGGCAAGATTGTACAGGCTTTTTCCAGTTTAATAGGAATTTTGGTCGCCACATGTTTTATGAACAAAAGAAACAATGGGACTACAGACATATCAATATTACATGTGTCGATGGCTCATTGGTGTGGACTGTTGCCTTCCGATCTGAAGGGTGCAGGTTCAAATCCCGCTGTGTACCAATATCGTTTCGAAATTTCGAAATTATACGTACGTTTATCCGACGCTCTTATGATGAAGGAAATCATCGTGAGGAAACCTGCGCACGCCTACGAAGAAATTCAAAGGTTGTGCGTGAAGTCGGCTAATCTGCACTGGGCCCGCGTTGATGCCTTTACAACCTATACAGCCAGGCTCGTGCCCCTTTGGGTATTTCTATGTATAATATGTAAGTATTTCAAAAAAAATATTATATACGTATGCTTATCAGTTGTTTATCACCCTAACGACATACTTCTGGCTTCATACGGGGCTAGATGGCGCTGTGTGAATGTCAGTAATATTTATTTATGTTTATTTATTGACTTATAACTATCAGTTCATTCATTGCATTTCTTTAACACTTTTATAGGAATGTTTATAACTGAATACGACGAACTGTTCGGCACATTTACCAAAACATAATAATTAAAAATTCATTGTCCAATATTGCTAAACGATTAAAATTCTGCTTTTATTATTTATTTAAAATCAAAAATGGAATATTAATTCCATATTTTGCAGATAACAAAAGCGCATCTAGAGCGAGTACACTCGCGCACAAAACGTTTAATTAACACGAGTGACGGCCGCTGTGAGCGACGCGACACGCGTACAACAATGCCGCGTATGCGACAGCCTATGAGACGTGCTTGATTTAAATTTAGAACACTGTTGTAATAAAACTTAATTTGATGTGGCAAAGGAATTGGACATATTCTACTTTTATCGTCAGGGCTTCTTAAAAATATGTAGGTACTACAGTATATATTATTTAATCTGTGGTACTACCGTCTTAGGATCGAGCTGTTAATACCTTTTAAAAGAAAAAAAATGTCTGAACATTACCTTTAGTAACTAAGTCTAGTCTAAGTGAATGTTGTGTTTAGCTGAAAATGAAAAGTGTTTATTCAGTTGAGGTCCTTACAGAACACTTATGAATGTCAAGTGAAGCTACCACTGGTTCGGACGGTAGTTTTCTACTGAGAAGAATCCAGCAAGACAATCAAAAGCTATTATCGACATATAAATTTAACTCATCATCATCATCATCATCAGCTCATTAAACGTAACGTGACTAGGCCTTAATCGTCCACGCGGGCCCAGTGTGGATTGGACGACTTCACACACAACCTTCGAATCTCTTCGCAGGCGTGCATGAAGGTTTCCTCACGATGTTTTCCTTCACCGTAAGAGCGTCGGATAACGTACAAATATTTTCGAAAATTCGAAAATACATTGGTACGTGTCGGGATTTGAACCTCAGCCGTCCCGGTAGGAAGGCGGCAGTCCACACCACTGAGCCACCGACGCTCTTAACTACACTGTAATAATTTATTATTAATCTTTAATATTAATTTGTAACAGTTTACATACTGAACCTATAAATTAATAATGCTTAGACATATTCGTTGTTTTTATATATTAATATATTAGATAAAAAATTAACTAACTAGATGCACAGTGTCACTCTAAAAGTGTCCGCGGCAAGTCTGCCCATCGCGTCAGTTGGGCAGACTATACATTCATAATAACACCGCTCGCTTTTCCACTCTTTTGTCGGTTGTGTGTCTTTCCAAACCCCATCTTCTCTAACCAACTGGGCGAATGATTTTGGTGATTGAAAACTGATGTTTGAGTAGGACAGTTCTGTGTTGTAGTTTTATTGAAATCTGTTGTGGGAGTTCTATATCCAATCGAAATCCTTTGCGCATCTGTCGCGTTACTAGGTCTTCCAGTGCACTCTTCATGTTTATTTGACCTCATATTGAAAAGCGGTGAAGTTGGAGTGTTTGATGCCTTTGTACCAGTCCCAGCTGTAGACATTTCCGGTCCTTCGGGAATATGTAACAATCCAATAGGTCCACTGTCATAGCAAGTGTCTATATTATTCACAATCGCCGAGTAGAACCCGCCTTGTGTTAACGTTCGTCAGTTCAAAATCATTTACTATGGATGCAGTCTTTATATTCTCTAAATCACTTTTAAGTCCATTCAGTTCAGTCGAGGCAAATTCATCTTTATATTTGTAACTTCATTTTGCAATATAAGAATATCCTTCAACAATTTCGTTACATCGACGTGATCGAAAGTAACAGGGGGTAGTTTGTTTAGATCTTTCGCAACAAATACAGGAAATTCATCTGGATCCAACTCACGAAAGAGTCCTATTATATCTTCCAAGTCTTTCTGGGCCTTGCCATCTCGTTTTCGTTGGGACTTTTTCTTATTTGTTTTCACGTTTTCAAAAAGAACATTTTTTGCAACGGTAATTTCTTCCTCAGAGAAGGCACTTCGACATATTTGCATCAAACTAATTTGATCTATCACTTGTAACTTGTTTTGGATAAACGCCAAAATTTCACTAATTACTACTTTACAATTTTTACACATTACGTTCGTTAATATATATAAATAAAAGAAAATAAAAAAATATATATGAATATTAATTTTTACTGTTTTTTTTATGTAGCACTTAAAAATGGGTACTTAAATATAAGAAACAGACACTCAAATTTTACTCATACGTAAAAGATAAGGTTTAAATTAGTTAACAACTAATGTCATTGAAACATTTCGTACAATCTAATGCCACTGCAATGTTAACAGTCATCGTTAATTAACGCAAATGGGGTGGTTATCACTAACACAAATGACCTTAATTGTTATGCAAAAGCTAGCCAGTGCAATTGATCGATATAGTTTCAATTATACGCAATTTAAACATAACTTTATGTAAGAAAGGTGATATTATTTTGAAATAAAGATATTTTTGTCCCTTTTAACTACCGCTTCATGGAAAGTCAATAAGTATTCAAAGAAAAAAAATCATCTGGCATTGCATTGAATTTTAAAAATAATACATTTTCAAACTTATAAATCTCTTTATAACAAAGGGCTCACAGCTAGTGTTCAATTAATAAACCTTTGTACTTATTTCTGTCGAGTTATTTGAAAAACTGTTGATACAGTACGCGAAATGACAGCTCTAACCCCATTTCAACACATCCAAATGTTTATTAACCCACAAACCCACTTTAGAAGGGTCCTTGTATCTAGTCCGTATGAATATAGGCCTCTGCCTCAATCAGTGTTGCCAAACTATCGATAATTTGACTATCGATAGTTGGTCAAGAAAATTATCTATAGTATCGATATTATCAATTTTATCGACAGTTTTGGCAATAGTGAGAAGCAAAAGCATCGATACTATCGATTGGCAATTTTACAATAAGCTTTGAAACCATCGAAAAAATTATTGTGTGTATAGGTTTACCTTGAATCGATACTATCATTAGCCCTATCGATACTATTGCTTTTCCCGATTATCGATATTGGACTTACAAGCGGCAACACTAGTTTCAATACCCTCGTCATACTTTGACACGCATCAAATGTTGCCAATTCAGCCACGTGTTCAAACGGACCGACGTAGATCGTCTTCAAGTTAGTAAAAGACTTTTGTCAGTATTGTATCTTAACTGCTTTGGAGTTATTCAAGTTTAAGGGAGCCATGTTTTGGCAAAACAGGAAAGCTTTGCCTCCAGTTTTTCCGAGTTGTACTACCTAGTGGTTACTGGTCACTCGAAGGTCCCCTTCCTATTCTCCCCTTTCTTTCTATTCTGCTCCCTTTTTTCTTTAACTTTACCAGCCCCAATTGCATGCTTTCTTGTAACGAAGGAAGTTCTGACCTCGGATAAGCTTAGTCTAGTAATCAAGTGTGCGGATTAGGTGATATGCATAGCACACAGTTTCTTAGGTCTTAATGTAGACTTAAACATAAAAATTGTGATCAAACGAAATTCTCAAAAAAAGTATACGAATCAATTTTTAATTTCGCATAATTCTGCCACCCGTACCAACTTTGACATCGATCGACTAAGAAGAATCCGCCAATTTTAGTTATCTTTGTAGACCTACCGAATATTAAATATTTCTCAATAAGGATACCTGTATCCTTATGAAAAAATATTTTACAATTTATTGTCATATTATGTTTAACTCATTAGAGAAATAGACTTTGAATTTTGATTACTGTATTATATTATAGTGTCATTTTTCAGTGTCTAAGGATTTAATTACTATTAATGCAGTAATTGTAGTTTACTGTTAGACTGCTCATTTTAATTAATCTTATCATTGAGAGGTATTGGAGCGTTTCCTGCGACGCTTATACATTGCGTAGTGGTAGACTGTCAGAGCTGCATTCGTTGTCCGAGCTACATAGAGAAAAAATTGGACCTCTCTTATCTTCATGAAATATACTATTTCGAATTTACCATCATCATCAGCTCATATACGTCCCCACCGAGGGCCCGAACCTACCCGCACGGGTGTATAGGTCTTAGTCATCCCACGCGGGCCCAGTGCGGCTTCGCCGACTTCACGCACAACCTTTGTATCTCTTCCCAGACGTGCGAAGGTTTCCTCATGATTTTTCTTTACCCTAAGAGCATTGGATAAACGTAAATATAAATTCGAAAAGATATTGCCGGAATTTGAACCATACAGTTAGGAAGGTAACAGCCCAATGATATTCTGTATATAAAGGTAGATACGCCACCCGTGCCTCAAAAACGAACCTCCAAAGAGAATTACAGTTGTAGGCTCTTTGTTTACGTAAATGTACGCTCATTCGAAATATGTGTATGTGTGCTACTCGCTGCATTCAGAACACTTTTTCAATTGTTTCGTGAGCATATCACGAATCTACTTTTTCATTGGTTACAGTCCACACCAATAAGTCCCGACGCTCTCTTGTTTCATATTTAAACTTGCAATTCCAATTATTCACTGTACAATTTCCGCAAAACAGTTCCCAATGAAATACTATTTTCATACTCAAATCTCCATCAATACCAAGTCATAGCTCTACCACCAGACTTGCAATCATAGGAGAATAATAATAAATACACGTGAAACAAAGGCTTCCGGATATTTCAAAATACCAGCTCCTACAACTGCATTCAATCATTTCGCGTTCAATTTCGCCTGCAAGCGAGTTACAAGTCAAAGCAGAAGCGGCTAGCCACGAAAACTTGTTCATCTAGTACAGAAAAACTATTTTCAATAGTTAAACATTGTAAATTCTCTTTGATACTAACCTGCACATTTTAAGTACTCTTGACTTTACCTGGCGTCATTAAAAAAGTGTATTCTTGTTTTTAGAGCCGGCGATGTATTTCTGTGTTTTCTATAGTTGAAAATATTTAAGAGCAGTGGTGTGCAACCTCCAATATGAATAAAAAAATATTTATTCGTGGTTCATGTGAATATGCAAGGTTCAAAGAGATATGATTACATGCTTTACACGACGTTCCTGCTCATTTTTTTTCTAAACAATACAAAAATTTACGTTGCTAAGAATGCAAGAGGCTTACAGAACGTTCTGTGGCATTTCTGATATCAAAAAAATATTAAGAATAATTGCTTTGTTCAAAGGGCTGGCATCGCAATTCTTTGTCCTTTGTTTTGCATGTCTACATGGACAGCGTTTGCTTGGTTGCTCCCTATAGCTTAAAAATATACTCGCCACAGCTTGAGTCTTGGACCACCGCCCGCTGAACGCGCGTCCGCCACCGGTCCCCAAGGAGTCCTATCGTCGGAGCCGACCAAGCTTAATCTAACGAATGCTCCTAACACAAGTTACTACAAATGGAATTCGATTCTCCTTTAACTAAGAGCTCTTATAGAAATCATTTTGGACCCATGTGGCTTAGCGATGTAACATTGTGCTCATCTCCTTTGAGTTATTTTTAGATGTTTCAAAGTGTGCCTACTCAGTTAGCTTTTACAATTGTATCGTTCTTTTGCGAAAGGTTATTTGCCAGTGGTATGGAAATGAGCAGTAGAAATATTCAACATAACGCTTGTCAATTTTGTTTAGCTATTTAAAATAGATAATGTATAATTAATAAATAAAATAAAATAATCTTTTTTGACATAAAACAAGTTGGATGGTTTACAAGTTGTATGTATCATTAATCATTTAAAACAATGAAAAAAAAAAAAATTTTTTGTTTTTACATCAGGTAAAAAAACAAATTTTTTTTTTTCTGTGTATGCATATTATTTTTAATGTATTTAAATTAAAATAAATAATACATATTATTCAGCCTTCCATACAAATCACATTTACACAGCATTAATTTCTTAAGGTTATCAATTATTCCACTGCCTTCATTACTTTTCATCTCAGATTCATACTATAAAAATAAATATAAAATTCCTTTAATTTCAGGCTGAAGCCCATAATTGCTAGTTACAAATTATATTAAAAATAAAAGTAATTATTCCATTGCCTTCATCACTTTTTCATCTCTTGCTTTAAAATAAATATAAAAATCCTTTAATTTCAGGCTGAAGCCTGATTTGTTAGCTACAAATCACTTGATCCATAGCTCATCATGCCAGAACTACTGCAATGTGACCAAAGACAGCTAGTAAGCTGTTACTGCTACATTACTCATGATTATAATACCATTAGGAAAAATAATTCAAAACTTAACTTGGAGATTTGATCGATGTTTTCCATTTTCACTGCACTTCAACTCGGTATAATACTAAAAAAACATGCCACAAAGACGTTCAATTTATAACGCAGACAGTAAACGATTCCCCAGACTAAAGACAAATAGGAGTGCATTAAAAAATATATGCTCCCCCCACTTTAATAATATTAAAAGATACTCATTTAACAACCACCGTCTGAATAATTATTTCCATTCAAAGCGTTTATATGGCGGCGGGCCGCGATGGGGTGTTTTATAAAAATGGATAACGCGAGTTGGAGTTCAAAATAGTGGGTTCAGTATAAATAATTGCTAAAAGTCGTATCATATTTGGGATGGTGACTGGGCTCTATAAAAATTAAATGAAATGAAACACTTTTTATAAAATTTAATATATCTTATTATCTCAAACTATCTCATGAGCAAGTAATTGTGGCTACTTTCTTAGACTGGTAGATATCGTAAACATCAATCTGATCACAAGATATCCAAAATAACGTATTGCAACAATGTCAAACATGGACTCATTTCCAAAAAATCAGTTATACGTTCTATTGGATCGAAATGAGTACATAATCATCAGTCTATACGTCCTTTGGAAAGGCTCGAGCCTACCCGTAAAGAGTGTTTAGGCCTTAGTCGTCCACGCGGGCACAGTGCGGAATAGCCGACTTCACGCACAACCTTTGAATTTCTTTATAGGCGTGCGCATAGGTTTCCTTGCGATGTTTTCCTTCGCCATAAGATAAACTCAGATTAAACATATAATTTCGAAAATTCGAAAAGACATCGGTTCGTGGCGGGATTTGAACCTGCATGATCCAGATCGGAAGGCAACAGTCCACACTAATGAACCACCGATGAATGAATGAATTAAGCACTTATACCATTAGGATATAAGTGCTTAATTCATTGCTAAAAAACTCAACAAAAACAAAACAGAAGAAAACTACAGTGAACATAAAAAAGGGTGATGAAATAACTGGGCAGTTATTTGTGCCGGATAGTGTATTTCAACTCTTAAAACATTTTTAAAAGATCTATATATTACCCCAGTGGTGTGCTCAGAGATTCTAAGTATACAAAGACACTTATTGCCAAAACAATACATAATTTTAATTTAAGTCAAATTGAATGCTGTTAATGACACATCGCCTTTGGTCGCAAATAAATAATAATAAACAAATATCCACTGACATTCACACAGCGCTATCTAGCCCCAAGTTACGCGTGAAGCCTGTATTATGGGTACTAAACAACGGATAAATATACTTAAATACATTTTTTTTGTAAATACATACATATTATACATAGAAAATACCCAGACTATTACAAACATACATGTTCATGCACACAAATGTTTGTATTGCCCGGGGATCGAACCCGGAACCCATGGTGTTGCGGTCGAACTCTCAACCGCGACACCAAATGGGTCGCCATATATGGTATATGGGTGGCAAATATGTAGAGGAAAAACGGCAAATAATCGGGAATCATTTAATATTTTGGCGATTTTTCCGGATCGTCTGGACGCACAGGATATACACTGTTTAATTGCACGCTACTGGATTACCCGGTATAACAGCACAAACTTTACCTCTTCAAATATTAATGTAGATTGCGGTACCCTAAAAATCGTTTTAATTCTTCGTCTCTGCGGGCAATGAGCGCTCAAAGACAAGAAAGAGATACTTTTAGTTTTTAATAAACGGTCGCGGTATAATCTTCCGTTAAGATGGGCAAAGCCAAAGGAGGCTTTACCCGGCATCGTTATAGTAGTAATCAATGGGGCAAAATTAAAGCAAAGCTTTTATCTTTAAAAATCAACAGGCAACTGATGATTTTTAAAGGATTTGTTGTAACTTGGGCATAAGTAGGGATTTCAGGAAAGAAGACTTTCCAATATATTGCCATAGATTTAAAATTACTGCGCTTCGCTTACGTATCTATGTACGAGTGTATAACATTTAATCCATCAATCAATCCAGCCTGGCTATAACGTACATTTCCCAAAGTCAACGTCAAAATCCATTTATTCAAATAAGGCTTACAAAAACACTAATGAACGTCAAAAAATATCAAAATACAAAAAAACATATAAAATACAAAAATCAAAATTGCTTGTACTATTTTTTCTTATATTTAACCTAATTACTTCGTCACCCAGCCGGGTCTATAATATTGCTTAGAATGTTAAAAAATATTTACTTATACAATGTTGATGTACGATAATGGATATAAATTATTTTTTATTCATGATGGGCTTGCTCTTGAGCACAGACTATCCTAATGGAAGCGACGTGCTCTAAGATGGAGCGAGCTTGCCCAGAAAGCCTCTTCACTACATCATCCTACTGCAGTGATAGCTGTAACCATTAACAGTAAGGGAACTAAGAGGTATCTACGTTCCTCTCTTAGCAGAATATTACCCCCTTAGCTGCATTTCATGGCACCCGCAGAAAGAGTATTACTGCGTGCTAAATTCGATACTGAATCGTCTAGGTAGGTACCACCGCAGCGCCAGATGTCATCCAGTGAAGCAGGAGTGCATAACACACTTTTGTGTTTCGGGATAAGGACACTGTAGGCAGTAAAATTACCGGGCATAAGAGACCTAACCTCTGTTGTCTCTGGTGCCGGGCGCAAGGCGGAATTGACAGATAATAATAACCATAGATAATAACTGTCTATCAGTTGTTAGTTTCTTTCAATGGCGCTCTGTCATAGTCAGGCGTATTACTTACCATCAGTTGAGCGTCTTGACCGTCCTGTACACTTTAACACAAAAATTGGGCAAGCGCGAGCCGGACTCGCACGTGGGTTCCGCAGCAGCAAGTAACATAAAATAAAATTATTTTTATTTACTTAGGCACCTACTAAAGCTTTAATATGAAAAAATAGTAGTTCACCGTTTATGACGTATAAAAAAACTACACACCAGAAATCGTTCAAACTAAATTTCGTTCTTAGATTTTATGGTCATGTACATCATATATTTTTTTCGATTTTATCAACCCCATAGTTTAGAACTTAGAGGGGGGGGACACACTTTTTTCAACTTTGGAAGTGTCTCTCAGTTAAAATAATGTAGTGCTTATAGTTTCGGAGATAAAAGGGGTTGTGTTATTCGGACGGACGGACAGACAGACTTGACGAATCTATAAGGGATCCGTTTTTTGCCATTTGGCTACGGAACCCTAAAAAGGGTGCTAATCTGCCGAGTCTAGTCTGCCGTCACCATACGTTTAAAACACTTAACAAACGTAAAGAAATAGAAATTCAAAAACTAAAGGTGCCAACTTCTCGTGCTGCAGAGCTACTCAACCATTTCACAAGCTTTGAAATTCTCACAACAAGCTTGTTTTCCTGTTAAATTGTGCCAGTCTTCGACACTATTATACTGTCAAAACAACCTTGCTATGACATTACGTCATAGCAACACAAGATGGCTGACGTCCAACACAAGTTCGCAAAGATTGTGAGTTGAAATTCTGAACAACAAAGTACCGACTGTTTTCTTTAAATTATATTCTGGCGGAGTTTCGTCATCGTGATGCTATGCGCATAATAAAGTTGTACATGTAAGGAATTTTAAATTTATATTTTTAATCACTTCTATTGTTCAAATAAATACTCAGTTTATAACTGCCTTCGTGTTCTAGTGCGTCGGCGGCTCAATGGTGTGGACTGTTGCCTTCCGACCGGGAGAGCGTAGGTTCAAATCCCGCCTCGTACCATTGTGTTTTCGAATTTACGAAATTATATGTACGCTATCCAAATCTCTGACGGTGAAGGAACTCATCGTGAGGAAACCTGCGCACGCCTGCGAAGAAGTTCAAAGGTTGTACGTGAAGTCGGCCAATCCGCACTGGGCCCGCGTGGACGACTAAGGGGTATATATGAGTAGGCTCGTGCTCCTCGGTGAGGACGTATAACGAGCTGATGATGTGATCTAGTGGGCACAGCGTACGGCTGCATGACCCGGAGGTCTTGAGATTTGATGTTGCGGTTGAGACGTCAGCTGCAACACCAAGGGTTCCAGGTTCGATCCCCGGGCTGTACAAACATTTGTGTGCATGAACATGTCTGTTTTCTATGTATAATTTGTATGTATTTACAAAAAAGAATTTATATAAGTATGTTTATCCATTGTTTAGTACCCACAATACACGCTTAACTTGGGGCTAGATGGTGCTGTGTGAATGTCAGTGGATTATTCACCATCATCAGCTCATTAAACGTCCCCACCGAGGGGCACGAGCCTACCCGTATAGGGTGATTAGGCCTTAGTCATCCACGCGGGCCCAGTGCGGATTGGACGACTTCACACACAACCTTCGAATCTCTTCGCAGGCGTGCATGAAGGTTTCCTCACGATGTTTTCCCTTCACCGTAAGAGCGTCGGATAACGTGCATATATTTCGAAAATTCGAAAATACATTGGTACGTGTCGGGATTTGAACCTCAGCCCTCCCGGTAGGAAGGCGACAGTCCACACCACTGAGCCACCGACGCTCCTCAGTGGATTATTATTATTATTTATTTATAATCACGCGGGAAACGTCACTTTGTGCGACTTTTCTTAGTTTGGTTAGGATATCAATCTGAATCACTTGATTGTCTGAAGGGAAACATGATTCCCTGCTTCGTAAGGCACGTTAAGCCCGACACAATCCCGGCTACAATCTTAGGATGGAGGTCGTTAACCCCAAACAATGCATTGAGTGCTCGGCCCACGGCTTTTACATATATTTTTTATATAATAATGGTAAAAACAATTATACTATTTAAAAAAAACTAACGAAGAAGTGGAATTCGTGCGTCGGTGCCCCGCACCACACAATTGTGGAATGAGTTGCTGCATGCCGTGTTTCCGGTCAGATACTTTCCTTTCTTTTGCTGTGGCAACACTCCAACCTGCAGTACGCTCTTTTCTTGAAGGCCTGCAGACCTTCAAGAATAGAATAGCGTACTCTTGGTTAAAACGCGGGCAACGCATCTTGTAGCTCCTTTGGTGTCGCAAATGTCCACGGGCGGCAGTATTCACTTTCCATCAGGTGATCTGTCTGTCTGGTGAGCTGTCTGCTCGTTTGCCCTCTATACTATAAAAATAAAGTTTTCCGGGACCTCTGGATGGCAAAATATTTATATTTAACTTGTCAATCCATATCAACTCGGTAAGAAGAAGCGGAATCTAATCAACTTATTTCATTTCATCAACTGTTGTTAAAACTATATTCTAAAACAAATTAAATTAATACAAAATGTGAAATTACATAGTAGCATAAGACATATATATAATCTCTAAGCCATGTACCACAATATCGCAAATTTCCTAACGGACTTATTCCCTACCAATGCTAGTTCAAGATTGAAGGCTGAACCGAAATGAGTCATCTAAATTCAATGGAGAGGCCTGAGGTGACAACCTCCGTACCTCCAATTTGAGAGCACTTCCAAATTACAAAGGTCTCCTCATAAATTGTTCCAATATTCCTCGACGCCGGCGGCATGTTAAGCTTAAATAGGCTGCCGCTCACACCGTGGCGAACATCAGTAGAAATACCGAAGGTTAAACATCGCACTACATCATTTAATTCTGTACTACCTCTCTTCTATGTCCATCTATTATCCGCTCGAACGTAACACGCGCGTAGACAATAGATTCATCTATTATGTTTAATGACTATCCACCCGTGTTTCGCACGACCGCTTACAATCCACTGCTGGTCATAAGCATATCCTTATTTCGGTTAAAATACGTGGTTTCATATTTACCTGTACTAGAAATGTTATTTACTTTGTAGTTTGTAAACATAAAATATGTAACTGTTTGTTATTCCTAATAAATAAAATAATTTTGCTAAAGATATTAAAGTCCTTTGCTCTTTTCACCCAACCACTACCAGCGACCTGTGTTAACGCAAATAATAGGTTTTTTTTTACTTTGACCGCAAGTCGTCGGTCCACCCCACTCGTACACTTCACTTCCCAAGACGCAGTCTCCACTCCAGAAATCGTCTGTTCCAGCGGTCAACGTTTCTGTAACATAATATGTGACTGGTCAACGACCATTTCAACTTGTAACACTGGCGAGTTATTTTATGTAATTCGTTATACGAACAGCACTATTACAATTTGAAGTACAGGTATTTTCAAGGCTATTATAAAACATTCGCAAATTATTTCTAAATAACACAAAACAAAGAAAATTATGTCGCTAATATTATGATACTGCGATTTTATGACGAGCTATGTAGCTAACATTATTTCTTTACAATGCACTTTAATATTTTATCCCTTACATTATTTCTAACTCTGTTTCAGCAAAGATCAATACTTGAGTCTCGTTCTAGAATACAGTCCTTGGAGTGCAAAATAAGTTTTTAAATGATAATAAATTGAATAATCTAGTCCCGAAACGGTGTATAGGTTTCCCATAGTTAATGGGCAGGCTTAATTTTGCGAAATCCTTGTATAAGTTGATAACTTAGTCAACAATGAGCGGCCAGATGATGCCTAAGTTATGATATGTTGCGTAATTTTATCATTTTTAGTTATTAATGTAGCTTAATTGTTTTCATATTTTTCTAGTTGTTAAAATAATATTAAGAAAAAAAGGTTCAGGTTTTTTAGCGAGTTATATAAATATTTTTGTTGTTTCATGTTAGTAACAATCATTCTAGCGACATTAACATTATGTAGGAAAAATTATGTGTAGTTAATATTATTTCAATTTTATATCGATAGGTATTTACCTCATAATCATTAGTCATTTTTTTAGTAAATAGCAGTTATTGAATTCTTCATCATCATCAGCTCATTAGACGTCCCCACCGAGGGGGCACGAGCCTACCCGTATAGGGTGATTAGCCTTAGTCGTCCACGCGGGCTAAGTGCGGATTGGACGACTTCACACACAACCTTCGAATTTCTTCGCAGGTGTGCATGAAGGTTTCCCGACGATGTTTCCCTGCTCCGTAAGAGCGTCGGTCAACGACCGGTAGGAAGGCGACAGTCCACACCATTGAGCCACCGACGCTCTGAATTCTTACAAACAAAAAAATACAGTTTTGTTAATTATATAAATTACAATAATCAATGCAATTAACAATCTTATAATTTATAACGTTTCGGTGTGCACGGCATCCGTCAAAGTCACGTAACGCGAAAGATGCGTCAGCGCGGATCGATGCCGGATTCCGAGGCGTGCGTATTTTTCATTAGTGACAAATTTCAACGTGCTGAAAGTCGCGGAACACACTACGTACTTAGAATTCCTGGGCCACCTTCTTCTTCTTGGCGTATCTATCTATTCAACCTATCGCAGTCCACTGCTGGACATAGGTCTCCCCCATTTTGCACCAGATATCCCGGTCCTCCGCTTTTCTCATCCAGCCTCCACCAGCGACCTTTCGCAAGTCGTCGGTCCATCGGGTCGGAGGGCGTCCAACACTACGCTTGCCAAGACGTGTTTTCCACTCCAGAACTCGTCTGCTCCAACGGCCATCGGCTTTGCGACATACGTGACCAGTCTACTTCCACTTCAACTTGCTGATCCGGCGGGCTATGTCGGTAACTTTAGTTCTCTTAGGGATTAAACTAGACATCTTAGCGTATCGATGGCAAAATATTATCAAAGAGTAGAAGCCCAAAAGATAGCTAGCCGCGTTGTCTGCAGCTACCGTAGGCAAATAATATTTGTATACTAGCTGTTTTCAGCGGTATTACACGCATTATAAGATTATATCTCCCGCAGTAATACATAACGTATTTTGTTTTATTTTTCCAAAATAAAAAGTATTGATAAGCAGTACATAAAACGGTCCGAATCTCTGTACAATAAAATTAACGATAAATTAGATATTTATTATAAGAATCGTATGAATGTAAAAACGGTTACCAAGTTTCTACTAGTATTAGATTACGACGAACAGAAAATTTACTAACACGTTTATTTTAATACACCCACACATAATCACATACACACACGCACGCACACACGCATATACATCACACACACACTCACACACACACACACACGTCTACTACACATACCTATTACCTATTGTAAAAACATTACATACAAAGTTATATTTGTAAAAGCAAAAAATGTTTACACCTTTTAGATAAGCAAAGCGTAGTCTCCTGACACAGGCATTTTCTGCTTAAAAGGTGACTACGACAACTTTTCTGTAAATGTAAAAAAAAATTGAAGAAATTAAGATATTTATTTATTTATTATTTATACGTCCCTACCGAGAGGCACGACCTACTCGTAAAGAGTGTAAAGGCCTAGTCATCCACGGCGGGCTTAGTGCGGATTGGCCGACTTGACGCACATTCTTTAAATCACATAGTAAGCGTACTTATCATATTTTAATTAAAGTTAAAACATACCAAATTTTTTCAATGTATATACAGATGTAGTTCAGAAAGAATACAAAAGTATTGAGTTACTACTCAATACTTTTGTATTGCGTCGGTGGCTCAATGGTGTGGACTGTCGCCTTCCTACCGGGAGGGCTGAGGTTCAAATCCCGACACGTACCAATGTATTTCGAATTTTCGAAAATATATGTACGTTATCCGACGCTCTTACGGTGAGGAAAACATCGTGAGGAAACTTTCATGCACGCCTGCGAGAGATTCGAAGGTTTCGTGTGAAGTCGTCCAACACGCACTGGGCCGCGTGGACGACTAAGCTAATCAACCTATCGGGTAGCTCGTGCCCCTCGGTGGGGACGTTTAATGAGATGATGATGATGACTTACTACTTATCCAGGTACAAAGATACTACAATAAATATTTTTCTTTACGTCTGAGATGATAAAAGGTTTCTGTGGCACCCTAACATAATATGATGTCTACATCTTAAGAATTGAGATGAATACCGTTTGTTTTCTTTTACGAGTTCGACGAATTGCGTCTAAGCAATCGAATAATTCAATTTTCTTTGAGGAATATTCAACACTGAGTTTACTTTTATCTGTAGTCAAATACAGCTCGCCCGTATAAAATAAAAAAGCTATGGCAACATTAGTTAATGACGTTATAAACTATAATAGGGAAATTTGACAAAAAAATCTATACATATTTTTTTTTTTTTATCACATTTGACCGCCATCCACCTGATGTAAGTGATGATGCGGCCGAAGATGGATCGCTGCCTAGAAACAGACTATTCACTCTTGCTTGAAGACGGCCAGGTTGTAATGATCGGGGAACACATAAGATGGCAAAGAATTCCATTCCTTTGCGGTGCGCATTAGGAACGAGCACCAAACGGGACATTTAAAATTTAACTGTCTTTTGTAATATTATCAGCGTTGTAAATAAGTACTAGTACCTTATTTATCAACAATAGCTGAACCACATCCAAATGCTTCACAATAAACGAAAAAAACAATTGTGTATTGTAAGTAACTAATAAGGACACATGTCGAAATTGTAACTGTGAAGAGCAATAAATAATTTTTATTATTATTAATATTGTAATTAATGTTGTGAGCGTCGGTGGCTCAGTGGTGTGGACTGTCGCCTTCCTACCGAGAGGGCTGAGGTTCAAATCCCGACACGTACCAATGTATTTTCGAATTTTCGAAAAATATATGTACGTTATCCGACGCTCTTACGGTGAAGGAAAACATCGTGAGGAAACCTTCATGCACTCCTGCGAAGAGATTCGAAGGTTGTGTGTGAAGTCGTCCAATCCGCACTGGGCCCGCGTGGACGACTAAGGCCTAATCACCCTATGTGGGTAGGCTCGTGCCCCTCGGTGGGGACGTTTAATGAGCTGATGATGATGATGACATTGTAATAACCGTATTTTACATGCATGAATATTATATTGAATTGATATACAGAGCGTTAACCATAGTAACCATTTTTAAACGACTTCAAAAATGGAGGTTACTCAATTCGACCGTACCGCTTTCTAGGGTTCCGTAGCCAATGGCAAAAAACGGAACTTATAGATTCGTCAAGTCGGTCTGTCTGTCCGTCCGCCTGTATGTCACACCCTTTTTTCTCCGAAACTATAAGCACTACACTATTCAAACTTTGTAAGTAACTTTGTATTCTGTGAACCGCTATTAGGTTTTGACAAGAAACTTAAAAAAAAATATATATTGAACTGAAACTCGAAATTGTTTTTTCGTTGTACCCCCTTCCCCCCGTGTGGGGTATCAATGTAGCTCTTTAAAAATGATGTCGAGGTTTCTAATATCATTTTTTTATAAGTTGAATAGTTTAGAATTCATACTAAGTGTAGTAATACCTAATTAAATAAAAATTACTTTATTTTATGTAACTTGTTGCTGCGGAACCCACCACGGGCGAGTCCGACTCGCGCTTGGCCAATTTTTTAATGTTGTTTACGGATATCTTCGTCGTTTAAGAACCGATTCAGATAATTACAAACATACATACAACGATATAGGAATTTTGTAATGATCTGCTGAAAAAGATTGAAAGGAAATACTTTGAACAGAAACTCGAATCTACTCGTAATAATATTAAGAACACCTGGAACACAATACGAGAAATTTCAAATATAGGGACTAAAACTCAAAGTAACGAAAATGAACTTATAAACATTAAAGTCAGTGGTACAGAGTCAGTTAATTTTGTAAACGAATATTTCATAAATATAGGAAAAAAATTGGCTGGTGATATAAATCATACGGGTAATAAAAGTGTGCAGGATTCTATAGAACCTGATATCAGAATACAAAACTCTTTCTTACTTACTGAAACCGACTTTGAGGAAGTTTCAACTATTATTAAAAATATGAAAAATACTTATGCTACAGGAATTGATAACATACCTATACAAGTTCTAAAAATGGCTAGCTTGGTTCTTGTTCCACCGATCACACACATATGCAATTTGTGTTTAAAAGATGGGGTATTTCCAGATTGTCTAAAAAAGGCCCTTATTAAACCCATATTTAAGACCGGAGATAAATCTAATGTAACAAATTACAGACCTATTGCTATTTTGCCATCAGTCTCAAAAATATTAGAAAAATTAATAAATAACCGCTTAGTTAACTACTTAAATAAATATAATATAATTTCAGACAACCAATATGGTTTACCAAGGGCAAATCTACCGAACTTGCAGTAAATGATCTTACAACTCACATTGTGCAAAACCTAGAAAAGAAGGATAAATGTCTGGCTGTATATCTAGATTTGTCTAAAGCCTTTGACACTGTGTCTATTCCCTTGCTTATTAAAAAACTTGAAAACATTGGCATAAGGGGAAACGTACTAAAGTTATTTATCAGCTACTTGTCAAATAGGACACAGCAAGTCAAGGTTAACGATTTTATTAGTGATTCTTTACCAATTGAGTACGGTGTTCCACAAGGAAGTATTTTGGGCCCTAGCCTCTTTTTGATTTATATTAACCAACTATGCAACCTAAAAATTGATGGCGGGAAACTATTTTCATTCGCTGATGACACTGTTCTTGTTTTCAATAGTATTTCTTGGCAGAAGTTGCGTCAGATAACTGAATGTGGTCTTGGTAAAGTAGCACATTGGTTGAGTTTGAATTTGCTCACTTTGAATCTATCCAAAACTCAATACGTCACCTTCACGAAAGCGACTCGCCAGCAACCAGATAACATGGAGATAAAAGTCCATTCTTGTCCAACATCAATCTCCTCAAATTCATGTACGTGTCTTCCTTTAAAGCGAGTATCAGAGACAAAATACCTTGGGATAATAATGGACTCAACCTTAAACTGGAAGTCACACACAGAGTTGCTTACCAAAAGGATCCGCAAATTGACGTTTATTTTTAAACGCCTAAGAACTGCTGCCTCATTAAAGATACTTAAGGCCACGTATCTAGCCTTGTGCGAATCAATCATCACCTACTGCATTACATGTTGGGGTGGTACACATAAAACTTATATGATACATGTGGAACGTGCTCAAAGATCAATACTGAAGGTTTTATTGTCCAAACCATACCGATACCCAACATCCCTGATCTACAAAGATGTTGATGTACTAACAGTGAGACAGTTGTTTATCCTAAGATCGATACTCTATTGCCATTCAAAAACTTATTATGACCCTCAACTTTTGATCGCTACTAGAAGAAGGGACATTGTCTTTAGAAACCTTGGCAGATGTTCGGCCTTTGCCCAAAAACATCAGTTTTCCATTGGTCCATATTTATATAACAAGTTAAATGGTATCGTTTATATTTTTCCTATGATCAAAAGTAACTGTAAAAAAGAAGTGACTAAGCTTCTCAAAAATAAAACATACGACGAAACAGAGAGCCTGATAAAAAGAATTGAATAACGTAAAATACCTTTTGTTGTGTTTTCCTGCTCATATGGCAATTCAATTATTGTAATATTTAAAATGGTTATATTAATGCTTTTATGTTTTAGACTATTCACATATTTAATTTATCATCTCATCACACTCCATTCACTACACCGCACCCCATTCATTACACCACACTCCATTCACTACACCACACCCACTCTCCATTCACTACACCATACTCCATTCACTACACCACACTCCATTCGCTACACCATACTTCTTCACTACACCGCACTTCATTAAATACACCAAACTCCGTTCAAAACACACCACTCCATCTAAACCACAACACTTAAATCAATACACAATACCATACTCAACACACTATGCTCCATAATCAACACACCTTTACCACATATAAAACGTCACCAAGCACATAAGTAAATTTATGTAAAAGAAAATCTTTGATTTTATGGGGCCGGAACTCTGTAACACAGGGTTAACCTAGAACAGGTTCCGCTCCCTCAATATGATTAGACAAAACATTTAAATTTACATTTTATTGTCAAATAAAATTATTGATTATGAAATAACCTGTACTGTTATCATATTGAAGGATAAATAAACGATTTATTATTATTATTATTATTTGTAGTCTCTGTTAGGAGTTCACGGTTCATAGACCGGTCCTTTGAAGCTTGCGTGGGGACATTGGTCCAACACGTAGAGGCTTTGTGAGACAGAATAATGAGTTGTGATGTGTACACCGAGCGGCCGCTCGCTCTGCCTGCACTATGGAAGTACACACAGAGCGAGCACCCGCTTGGTGCAAGACTATGCAAATATGGAAAGAAAAAAATAAATTAGGGCTATGGATAGGTAATTGCTGGACTAGTTTCTGGGCTATTGATTGAGACAGCGGCGCCTGCCAAATCAAATGTCTCAATCTTGAAAATTAAGGCAGACGGTGACTTGCCACCCGCTAGATGGGCATCCACTATGCGGCGTAATGCCTGGGACGCAACACCGGCGCAGGCGGCTAGGGTGTCGAGAGGTGTACACCGCTTTCTGCGCAGACAAACTGCACCAACTCGCGACTTATGCATCTTTCACTTCCACCCCTCAAGCATGTAGCTCTTGCAACCCCACTCTGGACAGCCAATGAAGGCAAGCCAGAGGTGAGAGTCCCGACCTTGGTGGGCACTCCGGAGCCGGAGACGGTCAGTGTGCACTCTCGGGGCCGTCGGGTCCGTGGTGTCGCTACGCACCAACAGCTCGCCACAAGCTGCCCTGCGGAGACTGACTGCACTGGTGAAACTCACCAGCGGCGATGGGGTCGTCACGTCCCTACGCGCTTATTATTATTATTATATAATTATTTTTTAAAGAAAGACAATATTCAAGGTAGTCCCATTTTAAGGAAATCAGGGTCTGACGATGAAAACCAGAGAAATCGAGAGAAACATTTTTTTGTTTGTTCGCGAATATCTCCGTCGTTTATGAACCAATTATGATGATTATTGTTTTGTCGGAAAGAAAACTTCAAAGGTGGTTCCAAGATAAGAAAACCAGGTTTTATGAAGGTAGACCAGAGACATCAAATTAAAAGATTGATGTCTCTGTTTGGATTAAGTAATTGCAGTATATTATGCTGTGATTATTTACTAGGAATCACTTAAAATTGTCAAAAAATTGTTTTAACAAAACTCGAAACAAACTATTCAGCTTTAAAGCATAGATAGGTTTGGCACCATCAAAATCTTGAAAAGTTCATTGTTAGCTTTTTAGTTTGAAGGCGGTATCTTTATTAAACATTATTCAACATTGTGATTTATTCAATAACTGGCAACAATTTCATGGAAGTTAAATTAATGCGTTAATTCACCCATTAAAGCCACAAGCTTGCCTCATCAAGTAAACACACATATGTCCTTGTTACAAACCAAAGCAATACTTTAGCAGCGCCGGCCCCGTAACTCTCGTATGGACAGACGGACAAACCGTGAATAATCTATAGAGATCACGGTTACCGACAGCCGACAGTGTTAGCCGCGTATTTATTAACACTACAGCAGCAATTTCGTTCTCATGGTAGCTAGTTCGCATGGTATGGAAGCTACAGAGCAAATGTTTTTATTAGAAAACGCTGCCGAAATTCGAAGATTTCGAAAGTTAATGGTTTAGTCATGGACGTATAAAAAAATTCGGATTGTCATTAATATATAAAATGTGTTTCCAAAATGACAGCCGCTGTCTGTGACATCATTATAAAAAAAAATTACTTACCGTTTTTTATTGTTTTAAACTAAACATATGTAATCGAATTGTGTATTTGCTCATGGTAGGTAATATCTGGATTATTTTCCTTTCATTCACTGCGGTTTTTGCAACATTGCACAATACAAGCAATGATTTAGATTTTTTCCCTTACATAATATATAGTTCTTTTGTCAGATGCACGCCAAATGCCTTAATATTTTGTGGTTTTCTATACAAAAACTGGCCGACTTTTGACACACTTTTGATATTAGCAAGACTCCGTTCGTGTTTAATATAAATAAATAATAATAAATATCCACTGACATTCACACAGCGCCATCTAGCCCCAAGTTAAACGTGAAGCCTGTACTATGGGTACTAAACAACGGATAAACATACTTATATATTTTTTTTGTATATACATACATATTATACATAGAAAACACCCACTACAAACAGACATGTTCATGCACACAAATGTTTGTACTGCCCGGGGATTGAACCCGGAACCCTTTTGTGTTGCAGTCGACCTCTCAACCGCAACACCAAATGGGTCGTCAAATATGTTTTATAGGGTTTAGTAAATACGCGTATGCGCACTAACCGGCGATTTATCGTCCTCGTTATTGATAGCTGTATGGTGAAGTCGCGTCGCGTGCAGGATTATTGCACTAATACCACTCATATACTTTACTCATTCAGGAATCATCATCAGCTGATTAAACGTCCCCACCGAGGGGCACGAGCCTACCCGTTTCGGTGATTAGGCCTTAGTCGTCCACGCGGGCCCAGTGCGGATTGGATGACTTCACACACAACCTTCGAATCTCTTCGCAGGCGTGCATGAAGGTTTCCTCACGATGTTTTCCTTCACCGAATGAGCGTCGGATAACGTACATATATTTTCGAAATTCGAAAATACATTGGTACGTGTCGGGATTTGAACCACAGCCCTCCCGGTAGGAAGGCGACAGTCCACACCACTGAGCCACCGACGCTCATTCAGGAATAGACCCTACAAAATAACTCGTAGTAATATCACTTTGTGTGCGTGTTTAGATATAACAAATAAATCTTTGTAATAATAAAAAGTGTACAGCACGGTCAAGACGCTCACCTGATGGTAAGTGACACGCCTGACCATGACAGAGCGGCGTTATTGAAGAGCAACAACTAATTTTTGATGATGGAGACCGTCATTATTCTCCATCAACGCCGCACTGCGCCCGTCACTCTAGACAGCAGGTGTTAGGTCTCTTATTTGGTTATTTTACTAGCTATTTTGCAAGAATCCAAAACATATTTCATCAAATATTCGGTTAAAAAATAATAGAGAGAGAGAGCGCCGGTAGTTCAATGGTGTGGACTGTTGCCTTCCGACCGGGTGGGCAGGTTCAAATCCAGCCACGTACCAATGTGTTTTCTAAATTATATGTACGTTATTCGACGCTCCTACGGTGACGGAAAACATCGTGAGGAAACCTGCGCACGCTTGCGAAGAGATTTAAAGGCTGTGCGTGAAGTCGGCCAATCCGCACTGGGCCCGCGTGGACGACTAAGGTCTAATCATCCTACACGGGTAGGCTCGTGCCCTTCGGCGGGGACGTGTGATGAGCTGATGATGATGAAATTTATTATTTCATGTATATACTGTAATTTTTTTATCATTTATGTACTGTTATGTATGTTATGTATCGTCGGTGGCTCAGTGGTGTGGACTGTCGCCTTCCTACCGGGAGGGCTGAGGTTCAAATCCCGACACGTACAATGTATTTTCGAATTTTCGAAAAATATATGTACGTATCCGACGCTCTTACGGTGAAGGAAAACATCGTGAGGAAACCTTCATGCACGCCTGCGAAGAGATTTAAAGGCTGTGCGTGAAGTCGGCCAATCAGCACTAGGCCTGCGTGACGACTAAGGTCTAATCATCCTACACGGTAGGCTCGTGCCCCTCGCGGGACGTTTAATGAGCTGATGATGATGTAATTTATTATTTCATGTATATACTGTAATTTTTTTTATCATTATGTACTGTAAAATTTTGATCAACTCTACTGTTGTGATAGATTAGTGACGATATTTCCCGGTCTGCTTAGAGCATTGCAGGCTGAATCACCTTATTGAAACGAAACACAATATATTTCATTTTTCAGCGTCGGTGGCTCAGTGGTGGACTGTCGCCTTCCTACCGGGTGGGCTGAGGTTCAAATCCCGACACGTACCAATGTATTTTCGAATTTTCGAAAAATATATGTACGTTATCCGACGCTCTTACGGTGAAGGAAAACATCGTGAGGAAACCTTCATACACGCCTGCGAAGAGATTCGAAGGTTGTGTGTGAAGTCGTCCAATCCGCTCTGGGCCCGCGTAGACGACTAAGGCCTAATCACCCTATACGGGTAGGCTCGTGCCCCTCGGTGGGGACGTTTAATGAGCTGATGATGATGATGATGATTCATCCATTAGTACCCATGATACAATCACCTTGCTTATATTTGGCCTAAATGGCACCGTATAAATATCAATGGCTATTTATTACTTACTTATCGTCTAAAAAACATAGCTAAAAGCAAACGTCGCTAATTCAGCGAAACTCGAAAGTAATCTTTTGCGGTGCGCGTTGAATAATTCAAAGAAAATCCCGCTGTTGGCGAACCGATACCTTGTTCCGCCCATTGTTATTAAATATCACGTAGCATCCCCATAAACGATACGATACTGAAACAAATTTAGATTTACAGCAAAAATATATATATTTTATATGACATTTAATAAACGGGGTGGTCAGTTTGTACATCTGGTGCAATGATATTCTGTATATATAAAGGTAGATCACCCGTCCCTCAAAACGAACCGCCGAAGAGAGTACTGTTTGTAGGCTTTTGTTTAGGTAAATGTACGCTCATTCGAAATATGTGTGTGTGCTGTCACTGCATTCGGAACACTTTTTTCGATTGTTTTGTAAACATATCACGAATCTATACTTTTTACATCATTGATCTGGTGGTAATTAATACGCCTGACCATGACATATGCAGTGTTGTAGAAACTTCATAATAGTAGGTAAGAAGTCATTATTTTCCGTCAGTACTGCCCTCCGCCCGTCACCCGAGACAACAGCTGTAGGTCTCTCATACCCGGTTACTTCCTTAGCTACAGTGCCCTCATCCCGGAACACAGAAGTGCAAAACCTTCCATTTTACCTACCTACCTGGACGACTCAGTTCCAAGTGCACCACATACTAAAAAGACCAGATACCATTTCTTCACCGAGGCAAAAACGATAGGGTATTAATGTGTGTGTGTCTCTGTATTTGTGGCATCGTAGTTTTTTTTATCATATAGGCAGACATTTGACCGCCATCTAACCTGATGGTAAGTGATGATGCAGCCTAGGATAGATCATGCCTGCCTAGAAACAGCCTATTCTCTCTTGTCTTGAAGATGGCCAGGTTGTAATGATTGGGGAACACATAACGAGGATTTTATTTATTTATTTGACATATTAATGAGTTGGTAAGGTTCATAGACAAAATGTTTTGTTGTATAAGGATCCAAGATGGCCGCTACCACAAAATGGCCATCCAAAAATGATTATGTGGCACGCTTTAATTTTATTCATCTCTGAATTCACAAGAATAATGACAGGCTGAATTCACAATCCGCTCTAAAGCGCATATAAGAGCTTTAAACAAGGAAAATAAACAATATAAATTACTAGACCGGAGAACAATACAAAAAAAAAATTAAAACCTCATTCATTACTTGGTCGCAGATGCAACGGTATTGCACCACTCAAATAAATTGAACTCTTAACGACTGTAGGGTTAACATAACTATGTTGTATTTTTACAATGCCTATGAGTATTAACTCATATGACTCGATATACTTTCGTTAAGCTGATTTAATGAATTTACAAATAGAATAGATTGTTGAGCGTTATTCCTGTGCTAATCGTTCTTGTGTTTTCTATATCTAATAAATATAATAAAACATTAAATAAACCCTTACTATATTATATTGTTATCATTTGACACTCCTCGAACAAACGCAGTCCACTGCTATAATGAATTCCCCCATTTTGAGCTAGATATTCCAGTCCTTCGCTAATCTCATCCAGCTTCCACCAGTGACCTTTCGCAAGTCGTCGCTCCATTTGATCAGAGTCACTTCCTCTCTATGCTCCAACAGCCACCGGTTCAGCGACATACTTGACCAACCCACTGCCACTTCAACTCACTGATTCGGTGGTAGCTTCAATGATCTTATACGATTTTCCAAAAATAATATCATTACTTATTTTATTCCTATTTATTTATTTGTACAACATAGGTATAAAGGTAAGGTGAGACATTAATATTAGTTCGCTATGTTTGGCCGGAGAAGCCATACAAATGTCGAGAAAATATATAAAATTACAAAATAATATCAAACAATTAAACTACATATACAAAATTCAAAGTCAAAGAGGAATTTAAGATAATGTCATCAAATTAATTAAATCAAATAATATTAAAAGTCCCATTTTAAAACACGAAACAATTACGATAATAAACAATTATATAAAATTTAATAAGATCAATAAAATATAAGAAAAACCTAAGAAAAACTCCGAGTCTAGCTAGCTCCATTGCCCGCTGACAATGGAGTCTTTTGAACCTGTGAACCAATCCCGCAGTCACTGTCTAATGTCCATGTCTCAGCTGTGTATGTTGGTACGGGTAAGACGCATTGTTAAAAGCCTTTCGTGTTTTAAGTATTGCCGAATTCTTGCCGTAAAGACAATCACCTTTACCAAATCTTGTGCTGATGACATATGTATCGGTCATGAATATAAGCTTAAATCTTTAACTGCGTTACGGATTTTGATGCGGCTTCTTAAATAAATAGTGATTGAAGAGTAAGGTTTATATGTATAATAAACACCTATTAAATAGTGGAAAAATACCGTCATTTTCGAGATTTCGGCCGGGGCGGCGGGAGCGTGCCTATGATCAGCATTGCACCTGCGTGGAGCCGGGGCGGGTCACTAGTTGATATTATTTTTATGTTCGCTTAACATATTACCAATAAATTTTCAATAAAATATACAAGAATAGAAACTACACGACCAATGATATTGACTACGTGTATTTAAATAGCACAATGTAAACGACCAAGTCTGAGAGAGCTATAAAAAACATGTAGTTATATGTCAAGAGAGGTCAATAACAGCTGGACGGTTCGGCGCCGCGCCCTAGACGCAGACGTCACCCTTGCTCAATTAAGCAGTTTGAACGAACGTATGGTAGATAAGATGTTTGTGCTTGATTAAATAAAGTCTGGTCACGCTTCACTAATAAAGCTATTGGTTTATTAAAGGAGGTTGTGCTTTGTAACGGTGTTTACATAAATATTTGCTGGTGGTTTATTTTCTTGAGTAGTTTACAACAATTATAATCGCTTATTTCCCTAATGATGACCCATTTGGTGTAATATTTGAGACGACGGCTACACCAAAGGTTTCGGATTCGATCCCCGGGAACAACAAACATTGTGTGCATGAATATGTCTGTTTATATTGAATAGGATGTTTTTTATGTTAAATGTTTTTAAAAAAATGTACATAAATATGTTTATCAGTTGTTTGGTATCCGCAATACAAGCTTCACGCTTAACTTGGGACAAGAAGACGTTGTATGAATGTCAGAAAAAAAATGTCGTGGCCTTAAATATCACTACCATGATGAGGGCGCTATAGTGCCCTCATCCCGAAACACAGAAGTGCAAAACACTTATATCACGGGACGATATCTGGCATTGCGGTGGCACCTTCCTAGACGACTTCACCACCTAGTAAAAAAGGAGTTAACTGGTACCAGGAATGCTTTGTAAGAGAGGTTGTACACGATATGTGCTAGTTAAGTTGTATAAGGTGTTGGCAAAAAATTATACTAAAATTTTGTAGCTAGCTGTTTAATTTCTTTTATATCCTAAACTTAATTCTAGATATGTCTTCTTAGATTTATCATAACAGTGCCAATTACGAATAATACTATCTCGCAACATTGTCGTAGCTTCTCGAACATTTCCAACTATCAAACTAGCGATGACGTCACGTTCACTCAATTGAACATTCTGAAGGAACGTGTAGAGGTTTTGAATGTTTTATTTGCACACAATCCACGCTACTCACGTCTTAATGTCGTTAAGGGTAAGTTGATTAAGTTAGACCGTTGACCTTTATGACTTTTAAATGCCTTGTGTTATCTATCATCTATAGTATAGATTTATAGTTATAGTGTAGAATTATATACAACTCTTATACAATACAACAAACAATGGCTAATTGTTTGTTGTGAACAAAACTAATTCAACAAATAATGGCTAATTTTCGAAGCGATTTTAACCAATACAGCATTAATCCTTAACCCATTGAATACTTTAAATAAATTATTGACATAGTATACATCTATATGGCTCCTTACACCATATGATTTAAAATGAATATTTTTGAAGATATTACAGTTTTAAAACACAGTACAGGTTGCTAGTACAGTATAAACTAAAACACATACATACATATTGTTACGAATTGTCGTAATTAAAATGACATTAAATATGGCGGCTAATATGTGACCATAGAGTATGACATGCGAATTGTCAAATAGCAAAGAGTCTAGTATGTTAGCTTAGCGGGCGGACAGGTATATAAGGCGGGCCGATGGGTGCGCCGGCAGTCTTGTGTTCTACTCAAGAGCGAACGAAGAGCGAAGTACCTGCGACTACAAGGAAGAAGCGAGTGATAAAGCGATATATAAGGGATCGTCGAGTGTGAGATAACAGTGTGAGGAGTTAACGAGTGATTATTACGTGTGTGTGCGGACATTATTAGGACTTATCAAGTGTTGTGTGCAGTGTTAATTACGGATTATAGTGCGTTAATTGACTAATTAGTGAGAGTGTAAGTGTAACTAGTGTTGTGTGTATTTTATAGTGGTTAATTAATAAAGTGTGTTACCGTGTTATTCTTCGTGTTTGGCAATAATTTATCCGGAACCCCCAGCTCGTAACAATATAAATAGGTAATGAACTAAAATAAAATGATATTCTGTAAGTTTTCAATTACCTAAACCTCAGTCACGACATCAGATCGACTTTATTGTAAGCAGGACCCGCGTTAACTCAAATTCCTTTGGATCCACTTTCTTCATACTATCGCTTCGAGCTTTCATAATAATGGAAGACAAAATATGAATGACTTTATACATTTAAAAAAGGCAAATTTCTCAGCCGGTTGGTATTATCGAAGCGATCGGTTCCTCACTATTACAGTTTACATTTAAGGAGTCAGTCTAATTCATAAACTTCTTATTCTATAACAATGTAGTAAAAAATTTGATTGGCTTATTTTGCCCCGACGTTTGCCGAAATTGTTTGATGAAATAATAGCAAAATCCTTTAAATTATTTTAAGAACATTTAATTCACACATATAATTTGATTATGAAGTACAGTATAAGTTTAAAAAAAATACCATATAGGAACTACATTTGCTAAAGTTTATAACTGTTACAATAAACTTAGTGGTACAGTAAAATATATATAATAATAAATATAAATACATTGCCACACAATAATAGCGTTACGCATTATAGACAAGAGCGTCGGTGGCTCAATGGTGTGGACTGTTGCCCTCCTACCAGGAGGGCTGAGGTTCAAATCCCGCCACGTACCAATGTGCTCAATTTTCAAATTATATGTACGTTATCCAACACTCTTACGGTGAAAGAAAACATCGTGAGGAAACCTGCGTACGCCTGTGATGAGATTCAAAGCTTATGATTGAAGTCGGCCAATCCGCACTGGGCCCGCGTGGACGACTAAGGCCTACACACTATATGGGTAGGCTCGTGCCACTTATTAATATAAATGTCAAAGTGTGTTCTTCCTGAAAAATACAACACTATCTCAAAACCCGCTTGATCGTATAACTCGAGCGAAGGCAATGCATCTATCGCGGAGATTGGCCTGGGACGTATTGAATTTTGCACCGTGCCCTATCTACAGCTCTATTAGTCGAGTTTGATACCGACGCAGATTGCAAGCGAACGTAGCGACGCGATGCTTTATTCAAAGTTCGGATATACTTTTACAAGGCAGCTGTAATGTGCAATTTTGTTTGTAGAGTCCATTGATGTTTTGGCATAGTGTTGCTGCAATTTTTTAAATGAGGTAGATTAGATGAGGAATGGGATTTTTAGATTAGTAGATTATCATTACATTGTAATTAAGGATTTTTTTAATACAAAATATGTTGTTTAAAACATTTGGTTGAGTAATAGGAATTTTCCAGAGAATTAGGGTATCATTACATTGTAATTTAGGTTTTTTTTTTCGAAAAAAGTTTGATTCGAGACTATCAAGATATATTTATTGAAACCAATTTAACAGAATTAGTTCTGAAATTATTCTCATTGAATCAAACAATAAAATGTTAGTTGTAGGCTCATCATCATCATCATCAGCTCATTAAACGTCCCCACCGAGGAGCACGAGCCTACCCGTATAGGGTGATGAGGCCTTAGTCGTCCAAGCGGGCCCAGTGCGGATTGGACGACTTCACACACAACCTTCGAATCTCTTCATAGGCGTGCATGAAGGTTTCCTCACGATGTTTTCCTTCACCGTAAGAGCGTCGGATAACGTACATATATTTTCGAAAATTCGAAAACACATTGGTACGTGTCGGGATTTGAACCTCAGCCCTCTCGGTAGGAAGGCGACAGTCCACACCATTGAATTGGTAGGCTCGATACTGATATATAATAAAAATATCAACTGCGGTGTCAGACATTCATTCTGAGGAATAGGAGTAGAGTTTCAGAAAGAGGGGACTAGTTATAGTAAGTTTAATTACTGGATTTATGAAACCAAACATCGGTATTCTCGGGTCACAACTGTAGTTTTAATGGAGAATAATTACTAATTTCAGTAATTGCTCTTCATCAACACTACACTGTCAAGGCAAGTATGTATCTTTATGACGTATATATTATGTATGTGTAGTATGACGACCTGTTTGGTGTTGCGGTTGAGAGGTCGGCCGCAACACCAAGGGTTCCGGGTTCGATCCCCGGCAATACAAACATTTGTGTGCATGAACATGTCTGTTTGTAATGGTCTGGGTGTTTTCTTTGTATAATATGTATGTGTTTACAAAAAAAAATGTATTTAAATATGTTTATCCGTTGTTTAGTACCCATAATACAGGCTTCACGCTTAACTTGGGGCTAGATGGCGCTGTGTGAATGTCAGTGGATATTTATTATTTATTATTATTATCTTCAGGTGAGCGCTGGCCATTTCAGTCACTTCCTTTTTCTTTATTTTTTAGGTGCTCAAGTCATGAAATGACAAGTCAGCCCAATCGAATCTTAATCCATGTACAAAACATATATAGTATTTATTAATATCAAATAGGGATAGATATTTAATTTAATTGTGAGAATATCATCTCGACAAGGACTTTGGCACCTTCGTTACAAGGATAATTAAGTAAAGATGTTTAAGTAAGCTCCAGTATATATCGGTTGATATATACTGGATAACACCACACTATCTATAGCAGTTGGTCTAAGGCTTGGCACAAAATTAAACGAGCCTCACCGCTGCTGCTGCGGTGCTTGGGTCGATTCCCTGGCACATCATGGCCTTTCTTGCCAGAGAAGCGCTGGTCGCTTCTCAAGACATGCTGCTGTTAATGACATTATCCGCCGTGCTCTTTCTAGTGCCATGTCCCTGTTTACTAGAGCCTAGCGGGTCTTGCGTAGCAATGGCAAGAGACCGATGGGATGACCCTTATCCCTTGGAAAATGGGTAAGTGCCTAGTATGGGACGCCACTTGTGTTAGACACTCTGGCACCTTGTACATCGATGGTACCTCCCGTAACCCAGCGGCAGCTGCTACGGCAGCAGAAAATTCTAAATTCCGAAAATATAAGGATATCGGTAACAAAATATTTTTGTGCCGGTAGCGATTGAGACCATGGGTCCTTGGGCAAACGAGGCCAAATTGTTTTAAAAGATCTGACAGTACGCTTGACTGAGGCTACAGGGGACTCCAGAGCCGGCAGCTTCCTTGGTCAAAGAATAAGCATTGCTATTCAGCGCGGGAATGCTGCCAGTGTTTTGGGAACCCTGCCTCGGTCAGACGTACTTTTCGATTTTGTTAAATAATATATTATATTTCATTTAGTATTTATATTTTCAATAATAATTAATTTTGTTACTAAGATTTTATGTTGAATTTTTTCTTCGGTTGATATTAAGTTTACGTATCAATATTTCTCTCTTATTTGAACATTTATGCATTCTGCAAGAATATGCCGCACATCATCAATTGTGCCACAGCGGTCACAATCTGTAGAATCTTTCGTCATCATATTGGTCACTTCATTAAATAAACGCAATAACTATTCAAATAATCCATGGCAATATACCCTTAGAGTAATCACTTGAAAACAATAAACACTGACTTGAGTCCAAAAATATTGCCAGACAACTTGTCCAAAACCGTTGACTTGAGCCCAAACACATCGCTAGATAACTTGTCCAAAAGCGTTTGAAAGCTACTTACAAATAAGTGGTGACATTGTTTTAAAAGAACGCCTCTATTCGCCGTCCGGAGTGCCAAGTCACTATCAGCGGCGCACACTCCACGCTTATTCATACCAGGACTTTATTCCTAATAATTTACTTGAAATTATGACATTTTATTATGTTTTGAGTAGACAGAACAGTCAGTACGCCCACCAGATGGTAAGATATACGCCCGACAATGACAGAGTCGTATTGAAGGAAAATTAACAACTGATAGACATAATTCACCACCAATGCTACACTGCGCCCGTCACCTGAGACAACAGATGTTAGTTCTCTTTTACCCAAAACATAGAAGTGCATTACACTCCTATTTCACGGGACGATATTTTACACTGCGATGGTAGGTGTAGACGACTCAGTACTGAGTCCACCACCTAGTACGACGTTTTACAATCCAACTGTATTCCAATACAACTTCAATGTTAATGATTTAAAATGATAATTGTATAGTAGAATGAGTTGACTAATGAACGAATGAGTGCAAAATAGTACTACTGAGGCACAAAAAAATCATATTAGCGCATTTGAAAATTACCAGAATTGCAGCCCAGAACCAGTTGGCAAGCCTTAAATAGACATGGACGTATTAGCTTCTAACGTATTGCAATATAAAACCGCTCAAAAGTTAGTTCTGGCACTGCCTTTAAATTCTACGGAGGTATCCGTTTCGCGGTTATCTCAGATGGATATTTATTTTATTGCCGGTTTTTCACGTCTGTTGAATTTTGTATTCCACATGTTTCATGAATCGGAAGGGAATGTTGAGAATTCGTGATCCGTTTGACATTAATACTTGTTAGTATGAACGTAAAAATGAACTGCCCAAGGAACCTGAACCCTTGGTGTAGTAGCCGACGTCTCAACCGTTACACCAAATGGGTCGTCATAACATTAGAAAAAAGAAACATTTCTTTTATTTTTTCTGAGTTTTACATAAAATTATTATGATTGGAATCTCCATTTGAGTGCATAATCACATGTATTATAAGAATTAACTTCCAGAATACTGTAGTTTTATTATTGAGATGTTTATCCTAATCCAAGTATTATACAAAACAAAACTAAAAAAATATCTAAAGCAAACACATTCAAATAACTCACAATTTGATAATCACAAGGACACAATCGTAAATTCGAGATGTCACCTTATTAAGTCGAGTGAGACGCTTATCCGTATAATGTTGTAAGGAAAGGCTGCCAACAAAATCGTGTATAAATAAGAACTGGGGAGTGCGCCCCGCTGATAGCGGCTTGGCACTGGTCTTAGATTCAGAAGAGAGCATTTTTGTAACAATATGTAATGGTTACACCTGGATAAAAGAGGTCGCGAACTTGAACGTCTTGAACGTTTAATGATTTATTTATTATCAGTTGAAAATATTGGACGTCATTGGCAAAGTATTTCACTTAAGTACAGAGACAGTTCTGGTTTAAAATGAAGCTATCCAATCAAATATAATATAAAGAAATAAAATTTATGTTAATTAAAAATCAAAATAAAATTCTTAACGTAGTGGAAAAATTAACTAAATAAATTAAATTTTTTAGTTAAATTAAAAACAAAACCATCTATGTAATGTTTTTATTTCATCAGTGGTTAGTACGCAGAGGTGAGTCTACTCCTTTTTCCACCCATGAAGTAAATCATTAAAAATAATTGGCACAATCCCAATTAACTCTATTCATTATTATGTAACCAAACTGTTAGAAACTACGATACAATATTGGGACATTTGTCGGGTAAGTTAAGTCCGTCTGTATCAGAAGTGTCGCAAGTTGCATCGAGTTCGGTGCATTCCCACATGCACAAGTTGCTTGTCCATTTTCTGACGTGTCACTACACTATATTGTTCTGTTGGTAACACTTAAAAGATATGTATTATAGCTACAGGAATAGCTTAGAAGTTCTCTCTTGTACGTAAAGAAACAAGCGAACTTGCTGGATCTTCTCAGACATTCATAAGGACCTAAACTGAATAAACACTTTTCATTTCATTTTCATTACATTTCATTTCAACGAGTATATTGTTCTGTTGATAACAAAAGATATTTGTATTATAGATACAGGAATAGCTTCGAAGCTCCCTCTTGTACGTAAAAAAAACAAGAGAACGGCAAGTGTCAAATTAAAAATCCTCTTACACACGACCGACGACCCTGGTGTAATGGTCGAGACGTCGGCTACTACACCAAGGATTCCGGGTTCGATCCCCGGGCAGTACAAAAAATTATATGCATGAACATATCCGTTTGTAATGGTTTGGGTGTTTTCTATGTATAATGTGTATGTATTTACAAAAAATATATATATGTATGTTTATCGGTTGTTTAGTACCCATAATACAGGCTTCACGCTTAACTTAGGGCTAGATGGCGCTGTGTGAATGTCAGTGGATATTTATTTATTTATTATTTATACAATTTAGATGGACCAACGACGTTCAAAAGGTCGCTGATGGAGGCTGGATAAGGAAAGCGGAGGAATGAGATATCTAGCGCAAAAATGGGGGAGACCTAGGACTGTAATGGGTTGAATTTTGTAAGAAAACTTGCGATAGTCAAAATACATCTCAAAATGAAACGTTCAAATTACAAAAATAGGAAACTACTATGTTCATAATCAAGACGAAGGTTTAGGGGGTTTTGCCAAATTTGTCGCTTACGAGGTTTTGACAACTTTTTCAGTCAGAAAAGCGTAACGATATCAAAGGTATAATCTAAGTTTTGAATACGTGTTGATTGAATGTCAAACTAATTTTAGAAGTGACTCTATTCCATACCCATACCATAAAAGTTTGTTATATTAAAAAAATGCAGCAAAAAACATATTCCGTTCAAAAAATTTAATCATAATTATTTAACCGAAAATACAATCTACGCCATAATTAATGATATTCTCGCTTGTAAAATAAGTTCGACTGAGCATGAATGCGTCGTCGCGTTCACATCGCTACGGGCTACGTCGTAGCGCGGTCATAGCACATCTGCTACGGGCTACGCAGCTACGGCGTCATATGGCTTTTTCATTGTTATTAAAAGTTTTATGTATTGTAATTGTAAGTGCGTCGGGTGCTCAGTGGTGTGGACTGTCGCCTTCCTACCGGGAGGGCCGAGGTTCAAATCCCGACACGTACGTGAAGGAAAACATCGTGAGGAAACCTTCATGCACGCCTGCGAAGAGATTCGAAGGTGGTGTGTGAAGTGGTCCAATCCGCACTGGGCCCGCGTGGACGACTAAGGCCTAATCACCTATACGGGTAGGCTCATGCCCCTCGGTGGGGACGTTTAATGAGCTGATGATGATGAAAATTTTAATGAACCACTTTTATTTTTGTGTTCTATATCGTTCAATTTGGGCCTATTAATGCCTATTTCTTAGTTCGTTAATAGCGCAATTGACGACCCATTTGGTGTTGCGGTTGAGAAGCCGACGTCTCAACACCAAGGGTTCCGGGTTCGATCCCCGGGCAGTACAAACATTTTTGATGAACATGTCTGTTTGTAATGGCCTGGGTGTTTTCTATGTATAATATGTATGTATTTACAAAAAAATGTATATTAGTATGTTTATCCGTTGTTTAGTACCCATAATANATAAAAAATATTTAGTGATGCAAAAGATATAAGATTAACTGCTCTTAAGGTAAAAATAGGCTATGATGAAAATCAGAGTAGACTAGAGACCACAAATCAATAGTTTAATGGAGTAAATATTTATTTCGTATCATACTGGTGACATATCGTGGAGAATTTATTCTCCTCTATTATCTGAGATCTAAATACTATAAGTTATCTATAAAGATGGCCAAAGACAGATAACTGCCCCTACAATCGATAGATGTTTAATTTTCTTTTCGAGATAGACTTTGAGCCTATGACTATGAGTTAGGACTCGTAATTTCGAGTATTTTCATCTAGATCCACATTTCGAAGGTCTCATGCGATTGCATCGGTGGCACAAAAAGCCGCGGTGAAACAACGCTTTGTTTTGCATTTTGCTGAGTGAGTGAAATTAACGGAGATTCAAATTCCCCTTTCTTATTTTTATAATTTTATTCTAACAGTTGACAGCGCATTCATTGCTTCTTTGGAGTTGCAAGTATCGCGATATCACTTACCAGAGGAACGTCCATAGGCGTAGCCACACTGGGGCGCTTGCCCCACCCTGGCTCTTACTATACCATACCTCTATATTTTCCTACCTACCATACCTTTACCTTTATATTTTCTTATCTGTGCTCTAGCATATTTAAACAAATAAATAGATATAGGGGGGGGGGTAGGCTCACTGTTGCCCCACCCTGAGCCCAAGACTGGCTACGCTCATGGTAACGTCTGCTTGTTTGCCTTATTTATCAACCACTAGCCGTGGTCTAGAATAGCGTTTGTTTGATTGCTGCATGATACGGGGGTCATAGATTCGATCCCAGGGAAGACCCATCACTTATACGAGTCACTTTGTGCGATATTGCACGTTTGGTTTGGACATTGCAGGCATTGCATTGCAGTTAGATTGCAGTGCATCGAAGGACACGTTAAGTCGTCGGCTAAGTACGCTCTAAGTATGTTAGTTGTTAACATTCACCAATGCGCACTGGGCCCACGTGGTGTGTTATGGCCCAAACTCCTTGACTTGTTTATGCACACAAATGTTTGTTCTGCCCGGGGATCAGACCCCAGGTGTAGTAGCTGACGTCTCAACACTATCTGTCAAAGTCGCGGTATGTGCAAGAGCTTAACTCTACACAGATCGTCATTTATGAGGAACATTCTTTATTTTTTACGACCCATTTGGTGTAGGGATTGAGGCGTCGACTGCAACACCAAGGGCTCCGGGCAGTACAAACATTTGTGTGCATGAACATGTATGTTTGTGGTCTGGGTGTTTTCTATGTATAATATGTATGTATTTACAAAAAAAATGTAAGTATGTTTATCCGTTGTTTAGTACCCATAATACAGGCTTCATGCTTAACTTGGGACTAGATGGCGCTGTGTTAATGTTAGTGGATATTTATTTATTCACTTATACTTGTAACAAACAGTACAATTACAATGTTTACCATTTTTATGAATTGTAAGATGCGAAGGCGGTGTAATAATATTACAATTTCGGCGCGTCGTCTAGCGGCTAGGTTTATCCGCAAAGTTTTCGAAGTAGTGAGCTTGGTAGTGTGGCGTGAGAGAGATTATGTTGAGTGACTGTCCCGCCTTAGCATATGCTGGAATGACGTCACATATACAAAGACACTCTATTATATGTATATAGACACGCGGTCGTGTGTCAAAGCCAAGTTCAAGTAACAGCTGGCGAACAGCACTTTCTATAGCACTTTTGAACCCACTTTAATTCCAAAACGATTTTCAATAAACGTGTCAAGTTTTGTTCATAATTATAATAAATTAAATAGTCTTTTTTATGACCTGATTTATTTGTCGCATCGAGAATTGTAAACGAGTTAACCACTAATTAACATAATATTAATTGCAGAGAAGCGGCGAGATTCGCCGCGCCTAGCCGTGCCCGTTTCATGCCATTTTGTTGTGTTTTTGATTAATGCATTGTGTGTTAAGTAATACTAAAGTTTGCCCGTATTGTCAAATAATATGTGGTTTAATTATCATTATAAAAGAATACTTTTCCTTAGACTTTGGAATTAATAGTAAAAATTAGGCAACATTGATTTTTTTTGTGGGTACGTATATTGGTACAACCAGGTATCATGGATGGTTGTTTGTTAGTTCTGCAGTTCTCACTGAATATTTATAATATTATCTATGTATTATAATCTAGTATTCTAACGTTATTAAATATTTTACATTCTTTTTGGTACATCATCATCATCATCAACTCATTTAACGTCCCCACCGAGGGGAACGAGCCTACCCGTAAAGGGTGATTAGGCCTTGGTCGTCCACGTGGGCTCAGTGCGGGTTGGACGACTTCACGCACAATCTTTGAATCTCTTCGCAGGCGTGCGCAGGTTTCCTCACCATGTTTTCCTTCACCGCAAGAGCGTCGGATAACGTACATATATTTTTTGAAAATTCGGAATCACATCGGTACCTGCCGGGATTTGAACCTCAGCCCTTCCGTTAGGAGGGCAACGGTACACACCATTGAGCTACCGACGCTCATATACATACTTTTTGGTCCATCCTCATGATATCCCTGTAGTAGCAAAACTTTTTAGTACATCATCTGATTAATTTTATAATAAGTTCCTTCTTTGTGAGTGAGGAAGCTCGCAGAACCATCTAGTTATATTTAAAATATACTCAAAATCATCGTGGACTATTGTTAATTTCACCATAATCCTGCACTGAAAATAGAAAATGTCCTGCGTTATGGTTAATACTAAAACACGTGATCTGCCAGTCAAGACTTAGGTTGAGCACAACGCAGTTAGATTTTAGGTGGATGGAGACCTCGGGAGCTCTAGTTTGTGCACATAATCCGAAATGCTTAAACAGTGTTTCTATTTCTGGCTACTAGGGACCATAATTTGCATCCGAATGCTCCTCGTGCGAGTAATACAGTTAGCGTGCCCAAGCTTTCGGAGTTTGCAGGACTCTTTTTTTGGATTTGGACAAAATGTGTCTATATTTATTGATTATAGGGGTTCAAGGGCTTAGTTTAAGATATATTCTACAACACTTACTGTTGTTGTTTTAATTAGCTTTTTTTACATAATGATATAATGTTGGTAATAAAACAGGCAAGAAGAAACCCTTTTCGTTTTCGCACGGTAATTTATCACGTTATATATTTTACGTTCTTTAAACAGTGTAAAAACTGATTGTCGTAACTTAACACAAACACCTTAAGTATATCATGTATTAATTTAATTAATGAAATTTAGAGCGAGAAAACTGACCGGAATGCGTCCTATAGTCTGCCAAATACTTGTTCAACCTATCGAGGCTTACTAATTTACGCAGCTATGCCCCTACCCTGTTCGGTTAATGAAATATCTACCGACACAATCAAAGCCTGTCTCATTACAGTAGATGGGCTTAGCGTTGGTTGTTTAGCCAATGCTAGCTGAGCAGCTGTCATTTATCAAATGAAGTACTATTTTAATTGTAACACAGTTTATACTAAAATAGCTGTCATCGTATACTTCGAGTTCACGCAAAATACTGTATTTCCTGTTAATGTATTCTTACAGTAAACCATTGTAATAAGGAGTGTCAAATAAATATTTTTTAATTTTTCATTATTTGAGGTTATAATTAGGCTAACTTATTGTTTACGTTTGCATAATGCACGAGAAATAAATGGCAAGGCAACTAACGGTTCTGTGGTGAAAAATTATAGACTAAAAATTGTTCGTGGGGAGTTTTCTTCAGGTAAAATCTTCTTAAAACCTGGCAACAGATAGCGCTATGCGATGCTACCCTCAAGTCCTTCATAGACTATGCAGAAGGACACAGAATACACGAAAGACAATGCTCCATGGATGTAAAAAATTACGATAATTGTTTACCTTAAACAATTACTCCCCACGCAACACAAAAAACTATTGAGGTATTCGTAATTGTTTATTCCTTAAACTTCTCTTATACCAACATCGAAGCTTTGTTTTTGAATTACTTTTACCCAAGCTTCGTTTTATGTATTTGAAACAGTATTCGAAAATGTTTTGATTCTTGTTCGCTAATGCGGCCGATCGGACTTTGTTACGTGGGAGTTAGTTATTTGCAATAATATTTGTTGTAACTTCCACTTAAAAATATTTTAATACCTATACATTTTTATTGTTGTATGTCAAGAACACTACTAGGTACAAGTACGTAGACACTACATTTTAAATTTCAAGTTTTTACATGAAATATAGCATTTTCATATCAACTTCCAACCTTCGTTTAACCTTTTTAGGGTTATAGTTTCGTAAAATTATACCGGAAGTCTCCACCATAAAAGTAACGTACCTCCCTAGTTTGAAGTAGTTAAGTATTTATGAAGTAATTAGGTGCTGGTGTAGGCTTGGATGCGAAATGCGGTAGGAACTCAGGGATTCTGTGGCGCAAATTGGGGGATTGACCTATGTCCGGCAGTGGACTGCAATAGGTTGAATAGGAAGTATTTATAGTTTCTTAGATTACGTGATTAGTCAGTATGAATTATTTCACTCTTATCATACAATATTATGTTTAGACGAACAAGCGAGATTGAGTAGTCTTTTATTGTCATTTTGTTCGG